>CAIGRL010122546.1:0-14082 GCA_903798325.1 Fraxinus xanthoxyloides | reverse complement strand
AAAAAAAAAAAAAAAAAAGATCAATGATCCATTACTACAACGATAATCCAAAAATAATTCATTTAAGTCGGCAAGGCAAAGAGTTCATTTAAGGGCATTGACTTAATGATGAAAGTAGATTACAGCTTCTTGGGCTGTACCTTCTAAAACGAGATAAAGCCAAGCAGCATACACTATTACCTCAAAATCAAGTTGCAATTATAGACTAGAATTTGTGCACTTCCTTGGAAGAATCTAAGCACTGGGTTTCTAGAACTAAAATATACTTAAAAAAAAATCTATTTTGGTTCAATTCAATCCAAATGCACAAGACAGACATATTGCATAGAAGAATCATATAATATGAACAGAATCTTCCACTTAATGAACTATAGTGAGGCTAGTGATACAAAGATTTTCCTTTGCCAATACTTCAGTTAGAAGTTCACACAGTTAGTGTACATCGAGAAAACCTGATACTCCTCTCTATAATTGCAGTATAGCCTAGCAATCATAAATTAACAATGAAGTATAACACTGTCAATCAACAAACATTATTCATTATAGTCTAATTGATTCAAAGGTTGTACTTTGCCATTAACGAAGTAAAACCTCCCTGATTTAAAGCAAGTATAAGAAACTTGATCTTCCACTACAAATGCAGCCTCACTGATTCCAAGCTTGTATTTTTGCCATTTACCAATTAAAAGTTCCAACCTTTAAGAAAAGTCTCAAAAATGAAAAAACAGATCTTCCACTACAAATGCAGCATAACACAGTAATCCTAACTTAAAATCGGAATATGATACCATCAATCATCAAAAATTTATAACTGCTCATGCTCTTCCTAAATATAAATTCGCCCAACACCAAAGTTCCAATCTTCTTTCCCCCACCAAAAAAACTAAAATAAATTTCAGCCAGATGCAGTTTAATGAGTTTTTCCAATACAATTTTCCGAAAACAGCAAAATAATAGCGGTAAACTTAATGGAGAAGAAAAAAATCTAAAAGAGATAAAGCTTGTATAGCCTACCTTGAAACAATGGAGAAGAAGGTTCCCAGAAATTAAGCCTATCTCAAACAATTGAGGGCTGGTGTCCGCGACGATTGATATTCCGAGAGAGAGAGAGAAAGAGAGCGGGACATTGACGGGGAGAGAGAGGGAACGGAATATCTAGGTTTGGATTTGGGCTGGGGCTAACGGTTTTAATATTTTTGTTTGGTCTAGGGCTGTTGTTGATTTTGGACACGGGCTGTTGTCAATTTGAACACGGGCTTTAGTTTAATTTTTACATGAACTAATATTTTTAACAAAAGGCAGCAAGTGGATCTGGGCTTCGCCCCTGCTGGTGGTCCGTCGTACCTGAGAAAAAATAAGCACAGGTGGCTATGGTCTGTCATAGCGACTGAGGGGTGTGATATGGTAAAAGGACGATTTTTGTTAAAAAAAAACTATTTGGGCTACTCTTGGACTGGGCTAATGGGCCTATTTAGATATCATTTTTTTTTTCTTTTTAATTAAATTTATTCATAAAATATTAAAAAAATATTATTTGAATCAATATAAAATACACCATCAAATTTATGATTGGCAAATAATTTATTTCTCTTTCATTTATATAGGTACATGTTTTGCAAAGTTTATAATTGGTTATAACCTGATCAAACTTTATTTTTAGTTACATATTCTATATGCTCTATTGTTCTTACATATGTTTATTTTTCATTCCCTTATGAACCAATCTAAAATAAAAATCATAGTGACTCGACTCGACTAGTTCAATTAAATTGTGACGCTATTCGAGGTAAAAATGCTTACTGTCGTCACTGATCGTGCACTTGGGCTTTGTCATTTCCATACAATGAAATGTCCGTCCGTGAAACTACCCGCTTGGTTGGCTTAGCGCCCCCCACATGAATGTTGCCAAGTTAGTACATTTACCTGCCATTAAGTCACTCCAAAATGGCTAAGCAATTTCTGACATCCACCAAGTGGTTCCGTCATCATATTTATGAGATACCCTCAACTATAATGTAGACATCCACATTAATTTCTATTCAAAATTTCTTATGGACGTGGATAAACAAGAGTACAAGACCACTTGTAACTCGAATAAGATCAAGACATGAACGCCCCTCGGGGCACATCCCAACAGGTAAAGGACGGGGCTCTTACTTGCTGACAGTTTAGAGGTCGCAGGTTCGATTCGTTGGGCTTTTGGAAGACAGACTCTCTCCTCGAAGACAAGGTGCAACAGGTGTTGACTCGCTCAACACTTTAGCAGATCAGTGGGAAGTTGTTGAACCCTGACCAGTTTGAGACACATCTCGTGGTTTACCTAGTCTGCGTCTCGAGGGGCCAAGTCGTAGACCCCATGCTTAGTCACCGAAGGTGGACACCTGGTATTAAAAAAAAAAAAAAAAAAGTAACTTTAAAAACCATTCTCAGCGAACAAGAAAGCAAGAAAATAGAAAACAATGTACTCATCTAGAAGACACTGAGTCATACAACAAGAGAACGGTGCAAAGCCCTTTTATCAGAATCAGAATATTCAATCAGTACAGGAATGCAAATGTTATTTCTTCCATAGGCTACAAACATAGAACTTTTTGTAGCGATTAATTCTTGATTATAAATGATAAAATTGAGTTCCCTCTTGGTGAACTATTGCTAAAACTTGAAATTCAAGTACACAACCATTAAATTTACTTAATTGACCATTGACAACAAAAAAGGAATTAAAATGCTGGAATAAGGCAGGCGGCCGGCAGGTGGCATCATACACGTTTTTATCAGTAAAATTTTCACTTGGTGTAGAGAACATCTTCCCATGGATGACGGTAAAGTGGCTGCTTCAATCTCTTCTGGTCGAAGGTGTGCCTGAATTTGAAAAGAACAAATTGACTTAATTTTCAATAAGCAAGATAAAAATGGACTCGAAAAAAGATGGGAAAACATGAAATAGAGGCGTGAAAATGGGCGAGCCAACCCAGGCTGATAGGCCATGGTCCACTCCAAGCCTCTATAAGACAACAATAGACAAACTCACCCAATGAGACCAATGGAACGTGCCAGCACAAAGAGCCCGTTCAGGTAACCGATTCCGACAATCTCATCGATTTCTTGTTTGGTGAACATTCCGCTGCCAGCAAGGAGATCCAAGAATAGGGAACCGATGGCACCATCAACGTTAAGCACTAAGTTGTTTGCTTTTGAAAGAGTGTAGGTTTCAACTTCAACTGCGTATTCCATGTATTTGACAGAAGGAAAATTGGAACGTGCAAACCTTTGAAGTAATTCTACTCTCTTATCTCTGTTGTCAGCGCTCTTGATTCTTTTATTAAAAAAAATGAAATTTACTCAGAATGAGATTTGAAGAGGAAAAACTCGAAAATAATGCAAGATCATTCAGGTATTAGATTTACTATATCATGAAAAAATCATGTTTCTCGAAAAAAATAAAAAATAATTGCCCAGAAAAAGGAGGCTAAGAAAGAGGTCAGTATGTCATCAAGGTTCTTATTACCTGTGTCCAATACCTGGTACACGAATGCCCTTCTTTTTCATGCTTTCCACAAATTCATAAGGTGTAAGACCCTGAAATGATTCAGCGTGATATGCCATTTTAGAAGGATCGGAATAGAATAGCTAAACAATATGGACGCATTATTTTGTCTGTTAATTCTCATAAATCAAGACAACTTACCTTGTCATAAGCATCCTTGAAGTATCGAGCAGCATCATCAATAGCCCCACCAAATCGGGGACCAATTGTTAATAATCCTGTTTCCAAAAAAAAAAAACAAAAAAAACCATCACTCCGATATCATAAAAAGAACCCATAATGACATTATTCTTCAGGAAATACTTCAAAAGCATTCCATATATTTCCTTTTCCGATAAGCAATAGTGCACTATCCCATTCAAAAGACACGATGAGCAACCCACCTGAAACAAGACTTGACACCAGGTCTTTTCCAGCCCGAGCAGTAACGATCGTGTTGTGAGCACCAGAGACACAGGGACCATGGTCAGCACATAAAACGATGCAGATCTGGTCATGAGACAATGGGAATAAGTTCAAAAGCAAAATTGGGGAAGACTGTTGGAAATAGAAAATAACTGGCTAGGTGTATAATCCTCTTCTTAAATGCACAACCTTGGAAGTTAAAACAAAAGGAAGTGGAAAAATACAAGGTTACAAGAAACTCACTTCGATAAAACGTGTACAATATCGTGGAAGGCTTCGTTTGAACCACAATAAGGAAATGACATCACCCGCACCTAATCCCTGTTCAACAATGGAGGACATTGGAATGCCAGCATAAGTTGGCTCTTCACCTGGAAAATGAATTACGAGTTATTATGAGCACTTTGAATTCGTTTTTATTCATTCTATAAAAGTTTCCAAACACACGAACAAGGTCATACTCACCCCTATCATCAGAGATTGTAGAAATAATATGTGTTGGAGCCCGAACTTTTCCACTCTTAATTGCTGTATTAAGATCCTCGGGAATTTGAGGGGGTGTCACCTCCTTCACTGGTGGAATTTTTTCATCCTCAACCTGCCAAAAATGCAACCAGGCATTTCAGTAAAGTAGGTGTTTGAGAACAGCATAACATATGAACAGCAAGAGCATTGCTAAGCTTGAAAAGTTTACTTATAAGTAGTAAGTTTTAAAATAAATAAATTTTTTTGTTAGTCAAAATTGGAAACAAGTTATTTATATTAACAGAAAGATGAGAGACACTTTCAAATAAATAACTTGATATTCTTAAACGTAAGAAAAAAAGTAAAATATTCAACAATGACTGGAAATAAAATGCTGCTTAAAAGTATATTTTACTCACCAACTTCTTAAATGTCTCTTTGATTGCAACTTCAAATGCTTCAAATGAAGTGGGTACGACAGCTCCAGCTTCCCTAAGTGCTTCATTCTTGGCCTGTGCAGACTCCATCTCACCACCACTCTTTGCCCCCTAAATATATATAAATAAAGCAAAGTTTAAGATATTTCCTTCTCTGTATATCATAATAGATATAACCAAGAGATGGTATTTTCTCACCGCATGACCAAATTGTACTTCTGATTTGAAGAGCCTGGCGCAAGTTCCACTGACCCAAGCAACCACAGGTTTGTTGATCTTTCCCTGTTTGAGAGCCTCAACTAGGGAGTATTCATCACGTCCACCAAGTTCACCAAGAACAACTATCATTTTGACCTGGTTTGAGCAAGACAATCAAAGTTAAGAGAACATTAGTGCCATCTTACATGCCCCTCCCAGACAAAATATGGAACAAAATGGTTGGGTGAATAGCATGTTCCTAAAAATCAAGTGAATAGTTTCCCAAATTCTGTCAATGTTTGAGAACTCTTAATATGAAAACTTAATCAAATGTAATTAACAAAACAGCATGATATGCCAGCATTAATTTGATCATGCTTTTTCATCATAAAATGAATATACAACTTTACGACCAAGGTTCCCCTGGCAAGGATACAAGTAATACAAATAAAATTATCATTATTGCCAATAAACTTATGTACCTGAGGGATATTGTTAAACCGCAAGACATGATCAGAAAGTGTCGACCCGGGGAACACATCTCCTCCAATGGCAATACCTATAAAAATCACAATTAAGCTTAGAATAAATTCCAACCTTACTAAAAATAACATAAAGCAAAATTCATTTCAGGTGCAGGAGTTAAATTTCCCACCTTCATAAATTCCATCACTGACACGGGCAATGGTGTTGTATAGTTCATTAGACATACCACCCTGTAAATCAAGAGAGAGAATGTTAGAATGTAAATCATAGATATGCAGATTCAGCTAATAATTATGCTCTATTAAAGGTAAATAATGTAGTATCATAAAAATAAAAAAAAAAGTTTGATCAGTGTTATGCCATCCTACTTAAAAGCAGAAAATGGATATGACTAAAGATTTTAAAAATTGCATCACTGAAAACTTTAGAGAGAGCCTTTGAGCAGAATGGAAAAGGACAATAAATGTTGCCAACAAGAAGTACTGAATAAAGCTTTCAGTTAAGCATATAATTAATCAGACTGTATAGCGATAGATGCATCAATAAGTAAAACCTTGACCCAGAATCTTTTGATCAAAGAATTAGTGTACTTGATGATAATGCGCAAAAGAAAACCTTATATACATAATAAACTATTTATTTTGTACAAAACAAACGAAGAAAAAACTTTGATATGATTACTTACAGATTTGGACACAAAGCCAACAGATCCAGGTCTGTACAGTTTGCAGTGTATAATATTATCAATTGTTCCAGCAGTATCACCAATCTTAAATGCTCCAGCTTGAATACCTCCAACAGTAGCCGGGCCAATGACAACCTGAAACACATTCATCAATGTAATCAGACACGGCTCTGAATAGCAGTCCCAAAGGAAAAGAAAATAAGCAATATTATAGATAACTAAGATAAGCCTTCGGGTAAAAAGAAATATTTATTTTAAATGTGTTTCATCATTCAAATCAGAGATCAAAATATATTTTGGCATTACCTTATTGTTTGCCTTTGCATACCCAATCAATTGCTTGGTGTCTGATTCTGGGACACCCTCAGCTATAATAGCCACAACTCTAATGGTTGGCTGCTTAAGAGCAGACAAGGACGAAGCAGCAGCACTGCAAGAACAGTTTAATTACAGCTATTATGACAACAGAAGAAAATTGCATTGAGATATTTGTAAACTAAACAAGGCAAACCTTCTAAATGATGCAAAGTTAATGAAAACATCAGCTGTAGGATGTGCAGCACAGGCAGCTTCAATACTGCAACAAGGAAGAAAGGTGAGCGTCTTTTAGCATTCAAGTCACATCAAACACAGTATGCAATATGAATCAGTAGTAAAAATAAACACATACGTGGAGTGAACCGGAATGGCAATTTCCTCCTGGCCAAAAAAGAGTTTCTGGAATCCCTCGGAACCAGGATTTATAATTCCAGCAACAGAAGGTGTTTCCCTCCCTGCAAAACACAGAACAAAAGGGGATCAACAATGAAAATCCTACTAAAACAGCTAACTCATTTTCAGTCATATAAATAACAGCATGAGATGTTACTCTCATACTTACCACAAAGGAAGTCAAAATCAAGCATCCGCTGAATAGGCAGTTGCTTGTAATTGTAAAATAATGCTTGTGTATTTTTCGAGAAAAGTTGGCCAGTTGCCATGATATTTTCCCGCAGAAACACCTGGATGAGACCTTAAAATCAGCACACATGAACTCTTAGAAAAATTTGAAAGTGTTTCCTAATATTATAAATTAAATATGTGAATAAGAAATCCAGTAAACAAGAACTATTTAATTATAACATTAGACGGCATGTGTATAATCACAAGAGAAGCACAACCCAATTAACTAATATTTTCCCACAATCATCCAAGCTAATCCTGAAAGACTCACTTACGAGCTCGTCTAAACAAATCTGGTGATCAAACAAACTTCAAAAATTTCAATATGCTGTTAAATTGCACGCCATTTCTATTCGCAGGGGATATCAGTAACTATTTGAATTAGTATTTTAAACCAAGTTGCGCATAACAAGTAAGCTCTAAATCAAAATTTCAAGATCAGGACATAATTTCCCTCTTGATCATTTCGATAATAGACGCAAAAGAAATCTTGGTGCAAATTATTACTCCGTTGAGCTTATGCAATAAATTGTAATGCTACAACAATAATAACCTTGAAATCTGATCGATCAAAAAAACTCATTACAGCATGTCAAGTAGGAATTCTCACTTTCTCCGAAATGCAGATCTTAGTTTATACACCCAATCGACAAATCGCAAGCAATAAATCCCAAACAGAAAACTTTCTTTCAGAACTTTTAAGTGACCGTTAAAGCAGAGATCTGCTTTCCAAGAGAATTTAAATCCTACAATAGCTTCAGAAACAACAAATGAAGGCATGTTTCCTCGTGAACATCGAAAAATAATATATATAAAAAAGATATCAGGTAATTAAACCCTTTTCCAGTAACAGACACTGATTGGAATAATAGATCACAAGAAAATAACTACAAAACAGATTCAAGACTAAAAAATAACGCAACCAAGAAACTTGAATGAAGATTTGAATGAGGACTGCAAGAATTGAACAAAACGTACCAACCTTTGAATCCAAGAGAATTAGAACCTCGGCCTTGAATATAATAAGAAAAAGAAACAACCTTGGAGTTTATGTTTAGGAGAAGAGTAGAGGGAAATTGAGTTTATATAGGAATTGTTGTTAAAAGGTGGGCTGCGGCCATGGTGGGTGGGTGTGCGGGGTTGCATTTGATTACTGTACAGAGCAACTATTTTATGGGTTCACATGGCATTTGGTCGTTAGCCATTCATGTTCTAAATGAATGGTCGAAGACGATAGAGTTTAATAAAATATCATATTTCTCATCACATTAAAAAAAAAAAATTTCAAACAAGTCTTGACCTTATTAAATTTTAATGAGAACGACGTTTTATACCATCCTCTGTCTCGTGCACACATTTTTCCACACGGTGAGGAGGGTGTTTTGTATGTATTGTGTATGTACATGCGAGGGAGGTGTCCAAGTTTTACCAAAGATAGAAGACTTGAAAGGGATTTGAAGTGATGGAGGGCTGCTGGATGGAGGTTGGTGGAGCCGAAGGTTGGCTTGACCAATCAAGATTTTGTGAAATAAACGACCAATGAGTTCTGGATAACTACGAAAATGCCATCGACCCTATGGTACTATTTTCTTGATTATCTAATAAAAAATTAAATAAATAATTTTTTTTATGATGCAAAGTAATGAATTTAATTCTTTCTTGATTTGGACATTTACCATTTTATCCTAACGATAGTAGAGTAAATACAAAATACTCGAAATGATCACTTTCTTATACAATTAGTTAAGAATGATTTGATTGTTAATAGAACACCGCACGTACGATCATTGTAAACTTACACATAGATCAAGGGTTAGTATAATAAACATGATTTCAATTTACAATGAAAGTTTATATAATAGAACTCATTCAAGAGAGCTTGGGGGTCTAAAATATTATTCGTGTAGCTTTCCGATCAATGCTCAGAGCTCGTGAAACTCTAAACTATTGATAGATCTTTCGTCTTGCCCACCTGCTTAAATGCCTTGGAGGAAAGGGGATTATGAAAGAGGCGGTCAGAATGGTATTCGAATCTAGCTACGATCCCAAGCTTCCATATAGGTTTTTTCCATTATGGAATGCAAGAGTAAAAGCGGAAATTTTAGATTTGTAAGAGAGTAGTGCAAATCGACTAATACCCACAGGTCTGTCACTTCAGTCAAGTGCATTGCTGGAATTGAAAAGTCCAAATCGACTTCTCTATTACTAAAATGATAGTCACTGTTTGCTATTTAAATACTTGTCCAAAAGTTTGACCCATTTGCATATACATTTTGAGCAGGTTTAACTTGACTTTTAGAAGTGGAAGTTATAGTTTAACTTTCATTATCAAATATAATTTTGGAAGTTAAACATATATATATATTGTACGATATATTTAACATAAATTAAAAGTACGTATTATATATATCTGGTTTGATGAAATACTCCAAAAGCCACACATGTGTTACACATGTATATAATCCTAACACGATTTTTCCTCACAAAGCATGATAGAATTCGTAGTAGGTTTGGCATGATTCGGTTTTGATCCAAAGAGAGTTGAATCGGACCAAGAAATATATGGTATTTTGTAAATGAAATCGTCATATCCAAATTCAATTATGAAAATTGGAACGAAACTGTTTGGTTTGAATTCGTTCACTTTCGTACCATAATAAAATTTTGCAATGTTTAAAACTACACAACATTAATAATTTATTCTATAAATTAATTAATTAATTTGGTCCTTTTTCAGGTAATTTGGGGGTAGTGGACTGGCATTTATGAAATTAGTCGAAAGTGACGTCCAGTACAGGTCAAATTTAATAGTTTATACCAAACTAAACGGCTACCCAGTCAATTAGTTCGTTCGGCATTTTAAATACTACGGGAAATTATGGGCTGCAAATTCATATATTAAAAGAAATTCAAAATCCTACTAATTTGATGGGGCAATTACGTGCCTAATATTTGTGCAGACACATTGTTTGAAATCCTAATTTGTTTTTCTTGGAATGACGGAATCGACGATACGATAAAATTTTCCACATCCGATTAGTTCCGCAATTTTTCACTCTTAAGGAAAAATGTAGCGGAAACTAGGAACATGATCCTCAACCTAAATTCTTTGATCCAACTCAAAACCTTTTCATTTTATTTTATTTTGATGTTCTTCAATTCAAATCGTATTTCCAAAAAGAAAAGAAAATAGTTAAATTGGCCATTCACACCACGGTCTAATGACATCCACCCTTTGTTTATTGGATCGTCATATACATAATCGATACATATATTAGGCAATCTTGGACGGAAAAATCTAAGATTTTAATTTTTTTTCTTTTTTAATTTGATCTTTTAATGTCTCGTTGAACCTAACAAATATCCTCAAAATGTTTCTTTATTATATTATCAATCATACTACAGAATTTCTCCACGTTTTAAACTAATCAATCACATCACTGTATATATTTCCTCCACATAAGTAAAATGTCTACACTTGTCATTATTCATTACGATACATAGAATATACTCCATATATTCTCAATAAATTTACCATTGATCAATAAATCTTTTTTTATTTACCACTCCATGTGTTTTTTATTACTCTATAATATACTATTTTAGACTTATATTAATATTTTTTTCCATATAGATTCCTCGACTAGATACCAGTTGCAGGCGCATTTTTTAAAATTATCTTACACCTGCAATTAAAAATTTACATAGTCCAAACTTTAGAAATATAAGTAGCAATCCATGATTGACTAGGGACTAGTTATATTAGCACATGATTAAAACTAAAATCAGATTTCAGTAGAATTTGGCTGGAATTGATGAAATTTAGTTTTAAAATTAATTGTTGACTTTAATTTGAAATAAAATCTTGATTTTAATTTATACCATAACTCACTTTTTTAATTACGCTACATTTTAATATCAATAAAGGTCCTTAATTTTTGCTAGTAGTTGTACTTATATGTCCTCATCTTCTAATAATTTTTTTTTATACTCAATTGTTCACCTTCGACGACTAATCTTGGGATCTACTCATTGGCCCGTCAAGACGCAAACCAGCTAAATCACGAAATGTACCCCAAACTGGCCAGGGTCCAAGAACCCCCCCACTGATCTGTCAAAGTGTCAAACGAGTCAACACATGTTGCATATTGCCTTCCATTGTGAACTCTTACCTTCCAAGATAAATTATGTTTTCCAAAAGAGAGTCTATCTTCCAAGAGCTCCACAAATCGAACCCACGACCTCTAAACTGCTGACACGTAAAAATCCATTCTTTTGCCAATTGGGATGTGCCCCGAATGACATCTTCTAATAATTAGCATATCTTATCCTTGATGATGACCAAAAAAATTTGTTAACAAATAAAAGATTTATTCGACCGTCGCCTTTTTAATCAACAAAATAAACAACAAATATAGAAGTTCGATAAATTAATTTTCCTCACGTTAATAGAATATTTGAACAAAAACCGTAATTAGAAATAATTAAAGATTAAAGATAAGAATACAATGAATCCAGTCGGTAGAAAAAATGGCAAGAAACTTCAATACAAGTAAAATGTGGCAGGTGGCCCTTGACTAGGCAGTGCAATATTTCAAATATATGCAGTGACTCCAAATTTGACTAGAACTATTCAATACATTCCTTAAAATATCATTGTAAAAGATTTTGATTACATAAAATATTGGCGAATTGAATGATAATTTGAAGATATTCATGTATGCCGACTTAGATTTATTGAACTATTTGCCGTAGCATTTTACTGTTCCAACCAAAGCAAGGGACTCCATAAGTGCCTTCACAAGATGATCAGGGTAGTTCTCAATGACTGCTCGACCATCCTCCGATTGCAAGGAACTCAAAACCCGACCAACAATCTGACTAAGAACATAATTTCGTAAGTTCTTCGTCAATCCATTTGCAACAGAACTTGCATTATATAAAATAGAAGGTAAGGACTAACCTTTCGGGCATAGCCACCAAATGCTACTCCACTAATCAATGCGTCAGATGAACTAACCGAATGTATGTGCACAGATCCATCGTATGATTCATCTACAGAACGATAAAATCCATTTTCAAGTTACTAAATGGAGGGACCGATGGCTTGTTTGGTAAAGTGGACAGTAAAGTACACAATGGTCTAGAAGAACAAAAAAATATAAGCTAAAATTTTATCTATTATACCGTTCAATCCATTCGAGTATTGCATACCAAATATGCAATAATGCAGTGAATGTAAAAGACCATATCAGAATTCAAAGCTACTGCTACGTTCAATACCAAATATGGCTTTTGTTTGGAACAGTCTCCTTTTCTTCAACCCTTCAACTGTGTGAGCATTAGTGCCCCCAGCTAACTGAAGAAAACCTGTTGCGTATTAAGAAGACGAATAATTTCAGGAGACATTCAGCTTGCTTAAAAACACCCAAGAAGAAGTAGATAAACCTTTAGGCCTATCTCTCGCTGCAGCTAAATATGAAGCAAAAGAAATGGCTTCCCTTGTGGCGCCTCGTCCAATGTCTCCGCTCATGGGTCGACCATCCAACTGCATTTAGCATCAGATATTCAGCTTGGTAAGAAACTACAGATTGTCTGTGATGTTTTCCAATCTCATCAAGTTTACACGGCACACACTTGCCATAGATTGAAGCAACACAGATTTTCCTTCATTGCAGAGTACAAGGCATTCATGGTAGATATGGTTGAATCCCTAAGATCAGGAAAGCTGATCTGCATTTGATCAAGAGTAAGGGTATTTGTCGGTCCAAAATATCAAAATTCTGAAATTGTCTTTCTTATACAATTGACAACACTAAAAAATATTTATTCTCATCTTGAGACAGGAAAGCGGATACTGTACTTACTGCCACAAGCCTCACATTATCAATTGAATCGCCCAAACCATTCCAAAGATCTCTGAACGATGCATCCTGCCTAAGAACATAAAGTCAAATTTGAATCAATTGGAAAAGACAGTAATAAGGTTGCATAAGGATATTTCACTCCTATTGAATATTCCCCTAATTTAAAGATAGTAAAAATACACGCCTAATTCTATTGTTCACTTATACCCTCTACCCCGCCCCACCTGTAATAGTTATTGTTGTTATTTGGGGGAAAACTTGTTGCTGCTAAGCATTCCAAATATGCGTATTCTCAAGGGCTGGTCATTTCTCTTTGTTTCTCCTCCATCTTTTCCAATCCAACCCATATACGCAAGCCCTTTTCTTCCATTTCACTCCGGTCATTTTTCCATATAGAAGTAAACTGGATCGCATCAAAGGTTTGTGCTCAAAACTAATGCAGCTTAAGCACAGTCCTTTAATGCGATTCACTTTCCTTCTATGCGGAAAATGATTGGAGTGGAATGGGAAAAGGGGCTTGGGTATATGGGTTTGGATAGGTAAAGGAGGAGGAGAAACAAAGAGAAAAGGAGTGACCCGATTAAATACAGATTTTTGAATGCTGAGAAGCATCGACTCTATCGCCCAATAACAACGATTCCAATTACAGGTGGAATTCAATGCCCACAGTATGCAACTAAAACCACTTGCAAGTGTTGCTCAGAGTACATGTAGGCATTAAAGGCTTCATCTACAATCTTTGTTGCTTTTCGCGTGGGTTGGGATTTTTATTATGTTATCAACCTACGATTTGTTCTGTGCGAAAGTAAGGAGATATTTGGTGCCCATTAGGAAAAGGAATCGAACTCCTTCTACTTCATCGGCAATAGAGCTCTAAAATGGGGTTTGACACATGGAGGTGGAGGATGTGGTCGTGTGCTAAATGTGAACTCTAGAGATTTTTATTTCTTGAAGATGAAAACAGACAATAGAGAAGAATAATAATTCACGTTTTCTTCTTATTACCAATGTACAATACATAGTTCATATTTATAGTTGAGGAAAGAAAAT
>CAIGRL010122527.1:0-10525 GCA_903798325.1 Fraxinus xanthoxyloides | reverse complement strand
TGCAACATACAAATTACAATCAATAATGTAGAGATTACACATCCGTTGAGTGATTATGTAGAGGAATCTGACTTGTACAAATCAGTGAGTATGCTTATTCACCGCACCTATCGCACTTACGAAATTGGAGATATTGTCCAATGGTTGGTATTCTAGACGTCTACGTCCAGGAGTATGTGGTCTGACTTCGGGTGGCAACAAATTATTAAGTGAGAGAATATGGTCGGGAACTTCTCACTCGACTTTATTTGGTACAGGAAATATTGTTTCGGCATACGTTGAACCTCAATAATCAACCATGTAATAATAACTGAATAAGGTATGTGGTGAAAATCTTCTATGCATAGCCATTGCCATGCCACTGCATGCGTACATTGAAAACTCTCCAACTCAAACTTTCTACATGTGCATGTATTACATTCACATCTCGCGAAGAAGAGAAACTAATCAAGTGGTTCCACACACCTTTCTCGCCGCCTTTAGAGTCTTGAAGAGTTTATTTTCCTGAGTCCGAGTTAACACACTTGTGCATCTCTGTGATTCCTCACCTCGGTCATGAAACTACTACTACAACTCGTTACGAATTTGCTCAATCATTACGAGAATTGGTAACTCTCGATTCTTTTTGAATAATGCATTGAGCGACTCCACATTGTTCGACGTCATCATGTTGTATCGACGTTCTAGAAAATGTGATCATGCCCAATATTCGATCCCTATCTCTGTTAGATAATCCCATCCAGCATGTGATTTACTTTTTATTTCGACCATGAACTTATCAAACTCTTCAAAACTGTATGCATTTGCAGCTATCCTAAACAATGCAATGATGTCACTGCCCCGATACTAGTCTTGGTGTTGCCCTGTATATGGTATACACAATAATCGTGATGTGCCTCGGGAAAGATTTCGTCAATACCATTTATTATTGAATGTCCCTGATCAGTTAAAAATGTAAGGCTCTCGATGTCCCCAATTACTTCCCTCATCTTAGTGAAAAACCAACGCATCTTTAGATCATTCTCTCCATCAACTATGTCGAATGCAAGATGATAAAATTGGATGTTGGGGTCTTAACATTTTGCAATAATCAAATTGCCTACGTTTGTAGTGTTAAGGATTGTATCGTCGACTAAAATTAGGGGTCGCATCGTATTTTGAAATCCTCAAATGCATTGTCAAAGGTTCATGAACACTTGAAGCGATTCTCGGCCTCCATCTCAATAAAAAATACCAATACAAGATTAATTTCCCCCATGTTATAGTAAAATCTGGCCAATTTAACACAACTTTCATTAGCCGAACTCATTAAGTCCTCCAGTGCACATTTTTTGGTCTTTCAGGCCGTCTGATAGCTCATGACCACCCTATGTTCTCGGCAGACGTCGTTAATGATGTCTGAATGTCTATAAATCGTTCGTCAGTTCAGAAAATTGTGTATTATTTGCGACCAATGAACCTGCTCGAGTTTGCCTATAATCATTTCGACGAATACCCACTTCGCAAATATATTCCCGTGCATACTTAAGAATTACAAAGAATTCATCCGTATCCATTTTCGTCGCTCTCAAACGCTAATGACAGCTGTCGTCAATGTAAATAATTGTGTACGTCGACTTATTTGATTTCTTCACTTTAAATTCAAAATTATGTTTCAAAGTAATCCAGTGCACATCTTCCTGCAAATCTTTCTTTATTTCATATAGTTGTTCAACGTACAAATCTTCATCATCAGGAACTACACAGAACAATTAGATGTCCGTGTACTCATTCCATATTGTGAGCTCCCACCTGACTCATGTTTCTTACAGAATAAAGAAATCAAGTTCTCATTTGTAAATTCATATTCATTCTCATTGTCTTGAACTATCGATGAAATTTTGTGTGCAATAGTGAGATCATGGTGAGAAACAACTGTACCGAGAATAACCACATCATCCCCACGAGCTATCTCCAATGTGTCCCAAAAAATCTCACATTATGATCCCCTCCATCGGGGTCTTTGTGTTCACTATCGAGGACATCCTTCTTCGCTAACGTTACGTAAATAGGAGTAGTGCGATTTTGATTCAATTCAATTAGAACCTGGATTTCATCTTCAGAAGTAACATTTACATGTGGAATTGAAATAGATGTATGTTCGTTAAGTAGAAATCACAATTTCATGTTGTATTGAGAGTGATCGACGTTGAACTTGTTTTGTATATCATGATACATTTCTACATATGATGTACACGATGTCATCACAATTGCAATAACGCCATGTCTTTCACTTGTCCATTTCCATATCAATCAACCATTTTCATTCATTTCAAATTCATCAAAGTAACAAATCAGGACTGCAGTTGATTCCATATTTGCATTGGAAACCTAATTTGTTAAATAAATTATAATTAGGAAAAAAAGGGGTTAAAAGGCCAACTATTTTCAACCTGCCAAGACATCTCATTTCCATGTGTCTGGCTTGGTGATTTTACAGACAATCGTAAATTTGTTTGAAATAATATATACAATGCAGATAAATTATTTTCTCGTTTTTGTTAAAATAAATTATAGATCCGTTTAAAATCATAAATTTTTCATCTGCCTACGTTGAAATAAGATTTAAAAATTAAAACAATGTATTAATTTAATGAAAGCGAGATTTAAAATGCATAAATATGCTTATTGATTCCAAGTGATGGCTATAAACAATATTTTCTTGTTGAGTATTTTGATAAATTTATAAGATTTCAAGTCTAATGCAGATCAAAATTGAAACAATTTTTATTTGTGTTGGAGTAAACAAATAAAGAAAGTGATTTTATTTTGAAATTTTAAGTGGGAAGTGTTTCAAATTCTTTATAACTTCAAAAGGGTATTATTGTCTTTCAAACAATACCATATTTTTGTAAATGTATAACACATAAGGGTAATTTTGTTTTTTATGCATTAAAATGTCATTGAGGTGAATGGTTAAAAAATTTGGCCAAAGTGGGAAATGGTCATGTTGACGTGGCCATTTTGAAAAGTACCCCATAATTATGGTTAGCCCGCGTCCGGTTATCTATTCAACCCTAGAGAGATAATATTTGGCAGAAAAAGTTGGTTGAGAGGGATGGATGGTGTAATGGATTGGCTCTCTCCAGTACGCGTCGGAGGGGCGCATGATAAGACTACCGAATTAGGCTCAACTTCTGGCTGATCACTCCAAAGCCAGTGAACGAAGGTTCAGTTTTCGACACAAATCCAAGGGAGAAGAAGTTTGAGTCTGGAACGAAGAAAAAAGCTGAGAGAAAGTATGTTAGGTTTAATAGTAATCATAACTGCAGTAGCACATTGAATGATAGTAAAAAAAGAAAAAATTGGAGTTTGATGGTGAGATTGTAAATCAAGAGTTACAGTCTCAAATTGCAACTGGATCTATAAAAACTCTTGACTTTTTGATGCAAAAGAAACCGATATTGATGAACTTCAATAACTCGAAGAATAGCAACAAATACACTGTCGTTTCTTTGTCAAATCAGTCAGATCGGACGTTGATGGGGTTGCCTAGGAGGGTGGTAGAGTCATGAGTGATGATATGTAAAATATCAAAGAGGTTTATGAGGTTCGGACCTGGATAAGGTAAAGAGTCTAGAAGTGGACATGTGTCCTAGTTTGGTATCAGACAGTTTTGATAAGGTACGATGGTTAAATCTCGCTTACCGAAGGATGGTGGATCTGTTGGGCACGGAGGAGCCGATGGTGGAGAAGCACTTCGAAACGATGTTATGTGACGATTGGAAGATGGATTTTGGGGGATTTGCATGGAGGCTTGATTCCGAAGCTGCCTATGGGATGCCATACGATTGATTGAGACTCAAGCATTATCCAAGGCCATAGGCGCTAATCGAGGCCCAAATACTTCCAAGGTACCGCCATAGATGTGAGGCTCTTCAGCAGCCAATGACGACCCACATACAGAGATTTGCTCATGATGAAGATCTTTGTTTGAATGATTGATGTGACGTTTGTGTAAAGTATATTTGTGTTTTGTCTTATCAATGTAAGAGCATTTAATGCTTGTAAGGTTAGGAAGTCAACTTGATGGCTAAGACTTGATGTCTTGGCCAAGGAGATGAGGTCACGTGTAATTTGATCAAAGGGTTACCATTTCATTTGTAACACTATAAATACCTCCATCATGNAGCCAATGACGACCCACATACAGAGATTTGCTCATGATAAAGATCTTTGTTTGAATGATTGATGTGACGTTTGTGTAAAGTATATTTGTGTTTTATCTTATCAATGTAAGAGCATTTAATGCTTGTAAGGTTAGGAAGTCAACTTGATGGCTAAGACTTGATGTCTTGGCCAAGGAGATGAGGTCACGTGTAATTTGATCAAAGGGTTACCATTTCATTTGTAACACTATAAATACCTCCATCATGTAACATGTAAAGACTAATGAAACTCTTAATACATGGAGATATATTATTCTCTCATAATACACCTTTGAATACACAAAACAATACAATTTGCTCTCATTTATATTTGCTACTACAAATCTCGTGCTTATCGATTGATGATTATTAGACAATCGTGTCCCAAAAATCTTGTTGGAACCCGAACGGAAACGTCTCGTATCATTGAGCCCCTCCTACGTTCAAACTTCAACATCTATTATAAGATGAAGTGCAACGGGAATTTGAAAAAGAGATGACCATTGATTTTTATAGCATGTCCTAGAAAAAATGTACAAGGAATGTTTTTACTAGACCTATGGAGGAAAAAGAGTGTATAATTTTGTAGATGCTTGAAATTTACTACACATAATGGGATCTAAATTTGTTAGATTGAAATGGAAATTTGTGACGTTTGTGTCTAGGCCTCTATTTGTTTCCACTACTTTCACCCAAAAAAATTTATTAAAATTATCGAGTTGAAATCATTTAATAAATTAAGCACTTTTTGGTGGAGATTAAAATTAAATTTATAGAATTTTTTTATAAAAATTGAAGAAATATGTAATTGAAAGTTGTGAATCCCATAAAATATGTGGTTAAAATTAATTATTGACTTTAACTTAAATTAAAATGTACCAAACAGAAACTAAATATATAAAAGAGAAAATAGAAAGAATTAAGAAGCAAAATCTAAATCTCCCATACCTTTCATCCACTCTACCAAGTACCAATTCACTCCAACTCGCACTCCACCTAGCCCGCTCCGCTCCATTTTCTCCAACCCCTGGTTTTGCCACCCCATCTGACTTTCACTTGTGGCCCACCCGATTTTGTTGTTCACTCAACCCCAACTCTCCTCATAGCACTCACGATGTGAACAATAAGCATCTTTTAACAATTTATGAAAGAAAAAAATGTCCAAGCTGTTTGCGAACCTACTTCCATATACAAGGGTAACATAGAAAATGGCATTCCAGGAGACCTCTCTCTCTCTCTCTCTCTCTCTCTCTCTCTCTCAATTTAAAACACAATAATACTAATCTTTTTGACAAAAGAATAAAATTTCGATGGACAATTTGCATCAACTAACACTACTCGCAACACGAAAATTCAAAGATCAAAGTAGCTAGATTTTAACAGTTGAGGATCAACTTTGTGCAATTTCGTCAATTTAAATTAAGCCCCTAGTTGATAGAGAATTAATCTCTTGTTTGAGCCTCATTTTATCAAAAGCTCATTTTTTTTCAAAATTCATTTTCAAGCATACATTCTTCAATTAGATAATTTTAAACGTAAATCGGAAAAAATTTCTTATTTTCTAACCATACATTTTCCAAAAAATTACTATTCCTAAATTTTTTTTTCACTAAAATGTGGCTCAAAAAAGGGCTAAATTTAAATTTTAATCTAAGTCTAAGTTAAAGTTAATAATTAATTTTAACAACATATTTTATAAATTTCACAACATTTTATCTACATATTTTATCAAGTATTATTAAAATTTATTTTAATTCATATAAAATTAATACTAAGTAAATTTGTGTGGACCGTGGAGAAACAGTACGAGAATGTCAGAAATTAAAATGTGGTAATAATAATATGTGTCAACATATCTGTACCTCAGATTACTGAACGCCCATGATCGATCACATTGAACTCTGAACCCCACTCACATGCCCAGTTCATATTGTTTAGCAGACTATAGTTTCACGTGTTATTTCAACGTTCAAATTTTCTTAGCCCCATAGGTGACATTAGACCATTTGAAGAACTAAAGAAATTTAGTTGAACGATTAAACGGAGTGTTTTTAACCCAAATAAAAAATATTTGATATCTAACAAAAAAATTATTAATCATACTAACGAACCTTTTTAAACATTAGGTTTGAACCATTAATATGCTAATCTCGTGTTAATTTCTAAAGATAATCAATCATAAAGAGTATCTGACTTCTGACCATAGGCCCATGATCCTTTGCAGCGTTTTGGGTTAATTATGTGAACCGTAAGTGAGCTTTGCTCTATATATCAAAATTATACATAATTCATCTTCATATCAAAATGGTACATGACGTCACAAGTTTGTATTGTATTCATAAATAAGGTTTATTTGGCATGACTTTTGTTTTTGCTTTTATTTCATGTAAAAGAGTTTCACGAGGAAACTATTTTAATTTTTGTTCGGAAACTAATTTCTAAAAGAATTTTCAATATGCAAGTACTTTTAGAGAAACTCACATGAATCAGTGATGAGGTTAGTGTGGAGGAACACACACTTGCGTATTTGGAACGTTTGGATGGTCGGTTTTTGAAAAAAATACGTAACTTTTGCATGCAGTGTCCCTTTTGAGCCCATGACCCCATTTCGGAAAGCTCGAGATAATTCCCATTGAACTCACAGCTTTTCCATGACATATGAGGGATATTGGACGTTTGAGTTCGTTTACTATGTCAAAGCAGCAGTTAATGTTTCTTAGTTCATTATTTTCAGTATTTATTTATTTTGCTTTGTAGCACAACCCATTAAGGGACTGTCGGCCCAGTAGGTTGTCTGTTCTTTTAGTATTTAAGATTTTAAAATGTCTTGTAGGGTTTTTGGTTGTTCATGAAATAAGAAAATCATTTATTTTCTTAAGGTACAATCCGTTTGTTAGTGTGTTTGTAGATTCGATCTACATCAGTTGTTATCAGAGCATAGTTCGTGGAATAGGATGTGCTGGTAGCCGTGGTGGCTAGGTTGATGGAGTTGTAGATCTGCGTAATCAAATTGAGGCGTTGACAGTTTGGTTTGATCAGTTTATGACGTGGGCGACGGAGGTTGTAAGGAATGGAACACCTCATGCCCCTCTACATTGTTGCCTCGCAAGTGTTGGGGACGAAGGATATGAATCAGGCAAGAGGTCAGGCGAGGAAACCTTATCGGAGACACGTGCGATCATGTACAATCACCCCGTGTGCAACAGAATGATGCGTTTCAGCATTGGGAATCCGAAATCAATGGATGTTCTTAATATGTTATCGCCGGTGTCTGTTTCTGAGGCTCATCAACGTGCACTTCAGGCTGAAACTCAGCAAATACGTCGTTTTATAGTAAGCAGTTCTGGTGGTCCATCTAGAGGTGGAGATCGACCATTCACCCTAAACCCCACATCTGATCCATTCCAATCTTCCACATCTAGGGGTGGGGGCATTAATCGGAACGTTCGACCAATGGCTAGATGTCGCAAGTCGGGGTGGCTGGGCTCCTTCTAGTAGACGAGAGTGTGGTAGTCAGTGTTTTGGTTGTGGTGGTTTTGGTCATTGAGGAGGGACTGTCCATCAGATCAACAGTCAAGCCAACGTTGAAGATCCTGTTCATGTGGTGAATGAGGAAGAAAAGGCCAACGTAGATGCCGAAGTAGTGCACACGGGTGACACGAGACCTCTTTTGGTGGTGCGGTGGGCGTGCCTTACATGTAATGGGTCATCCGAGGACTTGTAGCGAAACAACATCTTTATGTCCACGTGCACCAGTGGGGGCAAAGTGTATATGTTCATCATTGATTCATGCAATTGTGAAAACGTGATATCGAAGACTATCGTACATAAGCTGAAGTTAGGCTTTGAACCCCACCCCACTCCCATAGATTGGCATGGTTGGGACAAGGTAATGAAATTTGTGTCATGACATGTTTTGGTACCTTTCTCTATTGGCAGTGTGCATCGTGATAGTGTTTGGTGTGATGCGGTACCTATGGACGCGAGTCATCTATTGTTAGGTCGTCCATGGCAATTTGATATGGATGTGTGTCATGAAGGGCATCGGGACGCGTATACATTAACCTTTTTGGTTAAGAAAATTGTGTTACTACCCTCCAAGGATGCTTATTGTATCTCTTTAGCAGGGAACGATAGCAACCTACTTTCTCGATCCTTGTTTGTGCGTGAGATGTTGGTAGAAGGTATCATATTATGGTTAGTGGGAATTGAGGATACGAGAGTGTTGGCAGTTCTTATGGCAGCCGGGGGACAGGTCTTCACCTTAAAGCTGCTGCCTTGGAGTCTGAATTTCACGATGTGTTCCTAGAGGACCTTCCACAGGGTCTTCCGCCTTTGTGGGATATACGTCACTTGATTGATTTGATACAAGGTGCATCACTTCCTAACCGTCCACATTATCGAATATGCCTGATGGAACATGAGGAGTTGAGGAGATAGGTAGAGGAGTTGGCAGAAGGGTTATATCAAAGAAATCCTTAGCCCATGAGCAGTCCTAGAGCTTCTAGTGCCAAAGAAGGATGGAAGTTATCAGATGTGTCTAGATAGCAGAGTCATCAACAAAATAACAGTTTGTTATCGTTTTCCAATATCGAGGTTGGACGATTTACTTGACCGGCTGGTAGGAGAATCAATATTTACCAAACTGAACTTGAAAAATGGTTACCATTATAACAAAATCCATCCTGGAGATGAGTGGAAAACAACGTTTAAGACACGGGAGGGATTGTTTGAGTGGCTGATTATGCCTTTCGGATTATCCAGCGCACCGAGTACGTTCATACAGGTGATGAACCAAGCCCTTCGACCGTTTGTTGGCAAGTGTGTGGTTGTATACTTCGATAATATATTGGTGGATAGTGGGTCAGAGGAGTCTCATGGTGTGCATTTAAGGGAGATCTTTTTCGTTTTGCACAAGGAAATTTCTTTGCAGCCTTGATGAGTGTCGATAGTTTTCTATTTTTGGGGTATGTGGTGTCAGCCGTGGGGTGACGATTGACTCAGCTAAGATTGATGCGATCCAACAGTGGCTAAGGCCACAATCAATTTCTGATGTCGGAGTTTCCATGGTTTAGTATCGTTTTATCGACGATTTATTCAAGACTTTAGCTCCATCATGTCTCCCATTACTAATTGCATGAAGGATAGTAAGTTTCAGCGGACGCCCGAGGCTAAGAAAGCTTTCGTGGTTATTAAGGAACGCTTGACGTCAACCCCGATACTTGCATTGCCTGATTTCACAAAGCCTTTCGCTTTACATTGGGATGCCTCTAAATTGGGCATTGGAGCTGTTCTCAGCCAGGCGGGGAAACCCGTAGCTTGTTTCAGTCAGAAGTTGGCAGGGGCTCGTAGAAGATATAGCACTTACGATGCAGAACTTTACGCCGTTGTTCCGGCCATATTCCATTGGCGGCATTATCTATTTCAATAGGAGTTTATTTTATACAGCGATCATGAGGCCCTCAAGCATTGTCCACCCAGGATTCCGTGTCTGCTGTCATGCATTGCTAATTGCCTTCTTGTAGCAGTTCAACTTTGTCATTAAACATCAGGCTGGTTCTTCTAATAGTGTGGCAGACGCGCTCCGTCGGTGGCATGGGTTATTAGCACGTCACAGGTGGCAGTCAGAGGACTTGAAACCTTTGCTGCCCTTTATTCTGATGATCCTTATTTTGGCCCCATTCTTCACAGTTTACTACAGGGACTTATCCTCCTTTTCTGTTAGAGGACGGTTATGTGTTTAGGGATGTTTAGTTGTATATACTTGATTGCAAGCTTCGTCTGAAATTGATTTAGGAGTTTCACGATCAGGGTCATGTGGAGCTCTCATTAGTGCTTCATTTTTTTTGCCTACTATACGCCGTGAAGTGGAGAAGTTTGTCTTGCTGTGCAGGGTATGTCATGTGGCAAAATGGAAAGCCACGAACGTTGGTCTTTATCGACCCTTACCAGTGCCTTCAGCTCCTTGGACTGATATTAGCATGGATTTTATCCTGGGTTTTCCGCGTACACATCGTGGTAATGACTCCATTTTTGTGGTCGTGGATCGATTTTCGAAAATGGTGCACTTCATACCTTGTAAGCGTACCACTGAAGCTGTCAAAGTTTCCCAGCTCTTTTTCAAAGAGATTTATCGTCTTCATGGTTTGCCTATTTCTATTGTGTTTGAAAGAGACACAATGTTCATCGGTCACTTTTAGCAGAGCTTATAGAAGTCAGTTAACACATCATTCAATTTCAGTAGTGCTTATCACCCTCATACAGATGGGCAAACTAAGGTAGTGAATCAACCTTTAGGTGATTTGTTGCGGTGGTTAGTTGGGGATAATCTTTGCTCA
>CAIGRL010122520.1:0-13619 GCA_903798325.1 Fraxinus xanthoxyloides | reverse complement strand
CAATTTATTATTAAATATTTAATTATAATATAACATAAATACCTCACCCCCCCCTCCACCCCCCTACCGCTCCAATGACTATTCTGGCTACCATTTCGTTCACAACTATTCTCCGACAACTGTTTCGGCAATCGTTTTGATTTCGACGATTATTCCGATGACCTTTCCGTCGGCACTTTATTTCAGCGACTCTTCCGATTATGGCAAGTGCTCCAACTCCAGCGAATATATTAAGGTCACAAATCTATGCAATTTGGTCACAATTCGAAAAAAAAAATAGGTCACAATTCAAAATTTTTATAGGTCACAAATTAAAAATTTAAAAGTCACAATTTGTTCATCGATCATAAATCATAGAATTTATAAATCACACTACTTATTTTATGGTTACAAACATCACATTAACTGAACATCGATTATATTTAAGTCATAATTTATCAAATTATTGGTCACAATTTAATAACTTTTAGGTCACTCAGTATGTATTGCTCATAGTTTATCTAATTCATTGGTCACGTATGTTTATTGGTCACACAACAACCAAATTATTGGTCATAATCAACAAATCATTTGTGACCATCATCAAATCATTTGTGACAACCACTTCGTCACTGCCTCCACCAACGGCACCACCGCCCAATACCAACATCATCTCAAAATGAACACCACACCCTCCCAGCACCACTATCACCACCCTAAAATCACTACGCCACATGCACCACCAACACGCACACACAGCATATCCACCGTCGCCAACATGGACGCTCAGCGAATCCAGACCCCACCGCATCTCCACCACTATTGCGCGCAGCACGACCACCCCTACTACATGCACGCACACCATTCTACCTCACCTCCACCTCCACACCAGTCGTTCAAATTGCGACCACCGCACAAAAATAACCACTGTCGTCACCGCACGACACCCAACCGCACTATCACCATCGTCGTTAGTGTCCACACACAATCGACGGACTACAGCGAACGGTAGCATCCAGACACACCCGTTACGAACGCAACCGCACTCGACACCTCCACTAAAAGCAAATTTGTGCCTCCACCACCACCGCACCCACCCGCAACCATTGCTGTACCCACGCACACACACCTGACCATCGCAACCGGCTCATGCACACACACCCAATCATCACAACCCCGCAATCATCGCAACCACCGCACCACTCACAAATTAAAAAAAACGAAACGATAGAGATGTTGCTGCGAACGGTAGCGTCAACGGACTGCAGTGTTGCGATGCTGCCGTTCACAGTATAGGCGATCGGTGATAAGTCCCGACAGAAAAGAGACGAGAGGGAGAGTGAAGACGAGAGAGGGAGATGATGGGAAGAAGAGAAGATGTCGTGGCGACGGCAGAGTTGAGAGACGAGAGAAGAGATGAGAGTGGAGATGGGAAAGGTTCAAATGATTTTAGGGTTGGTTGGGTTAGATAGGATGGGGGTGTATATAAATTAATTTATATCGTATATAGATATAAAAATAAAAATAAAAATAAAAATAAAAAAATGTTTTTAATTTAATAATTAAAATCTGATTTATGCAATATGAAACTTGATTAGAATTTATGAAATTGGTAATCTAATTTTAGGTCTAGGTGTAATTTCCTCTAAATACAATGTATCATAGGCAACCAATCATTGAAGCTATACACTGCATGGTCCTAGTATGGACGTGGGGAACCACTAGCTAATTAGTAATTATTGGTATCAACGTGAATTCGTGGGCGCACGTGTCTGGAATTTCATGGAGTTGGAGAAGAGAATACAGACTAGCTAACTTAGTTCTTTATTAGGGTCATTGATTTTATTTTGCTATATGCAAATCTAGAATGATTAAAGAACAAAATTAATTTTTACCTGTTCATTATTCAAATAAATGTGGGGGCTGGTGGTTTGAGAGTCCATTTCGCCGGAGAAGGGACTATGCCATTGCCAGAGAGGAGGTTGAGGGCGTTGGCGTGAGTGAGTGAGTGAGGGATTGTAAAATTGATTTTCTTTTGTTTGGTATAAATATTTTAAATGATTTTCACGAAGTGAATCTCGATGTTTAGATTGATTCAAGTGAAGGGTCGTGATTATTTATCAAATATGTTTGTGAAAATGTCTTGTTATGGTAAACAGTTCCTTATACATGGACTTTTCAATGATTTTTTTCGTTTTTGTTCTAATAATTGTGAAAACTCGATGAATTCCGTTTCATGGAAGATCGGGGCCTAAATGATTATGTTTTATGAAGTTGGGTTCGCGAACGTGAAGAGAATCTTGGAGAAGAGATTTCGTCAAAGAGGATGTTGGGGAAGTTGGTGCAAGTGAAGTGTTGATTCTAGTTCCTAATTTATTTGTCAAATATGTTCGTCACATAACATGGTAAATCAATCACTTATTTATATATATCACATAAAAAAAATTATTAAGAAGGTAATTTTAACATGTGCAAAATAATTTAATAACTCGATGCATAATACATTAATACTGGACAATGTTATGTTTACAAGTCAATCAACTAGTTTGGTTTCATCGAGTTCTCTTCAAAGAAAATTGTGAATACGTAAACAATGGTGTAAATTTGCTTATTTTTACTCACGATTTCTATTTCACGCTTAAGAAAGCATACGGTTGTTTATCATTTTTTATTTTTTGAAATCAAGAGATTTGATTGTTATAAAACTTAGGGATGATAAAAAATAAAAAAAAATAAAAAAAAATAAAAAAAATAAAATTGTTAAACCCAATATTTGCGGGGTTCTAATCTAACGATTTAGATATTCACCGTCTAATAAGGTACACGTGGCGAAAACGGTGCTGGAATGTTGTCCCGACGGAGGGGGTGGATACCGGGAAACATGGTCCCTATCCCATCAACCATCTCTTTTAAAGTTATTTCAAGATATAAATTTTGTATCATGCAAAAAGAAGTGAGTCGTCATCATTTTTAAAGGGAAGATGAATTATTCAACAAATTGAAAAAGAAAACTAATGATTTTTACCGTGTGTGTGTGTAAACGATGTGGTAAACGGGATAGGGAACCTTTCTAGTCGATTTCGTTGTCATCTCTAAATTATAACATCTATTAATTCATAAAAACTAATGATATTTTTGTTTAATATTAGGTAAGTATTAAATGAAATTGGGTTGAATTTGCCAATGTAGTCCGATTTTAATTCCTTCAGTTATTCGTAATTAATATTTAATACAACATGACACCAATGTTTTTAATTTGAATTCAATTCCTTTTGTCTTCACAATTTTTGGAATTTCGGCTTCTGCCGCCCCACCGCCAAGCCCAGAAACCCACCGCCCAATTCACTACAAACCCAGATTAGCCAATTGGTCCTTTTCATTGACATTTCCGCCACATATCCACGTAGGATACAAAATAAAGTTATTATAAAATAATAAATTCAACTTTCATCTTATTATTATTATTATTATTATTTGTCAAAGACATCTCAGTGCACAAAACTCTAGAAAGTCTCCAACCTATCAAACAGAGCACTTTAATACCAAGCTCTCAACATTGTAGCGGTCGAAAATCAATCTCAAATCGATGTAGTAAAATCTATCAATCTACCAATTCTTATTTGTGCATGAATTCACCGTTTGAGCTCTTACACTAGCATGGCAATGTTACCAAGAGATAGGCGTATGGCATGTATAACCAAAGGATGTACTAATAATGTTATCATATGTGCAATTTTCGATATTATAGACCATACGCCTAGCTGTTAGCGACTTAATTGTATCGTACGAGAAGATGAGTATACTCAGTGCGTGACATTAATCAAGATAGTAGATTGATTACGAATTGCGAATTGCAGTATTCTCTTTCTGTTTCCATCACTAGGTCGTTCAATCAAATTATAATAGTAGAAATCATAATTTGACTGTTAGAAAATCAAATCTAATCATATGCAAAGAAAATTATCATCCTCTTATTTTGATCGGTGGTGTGTGGGCGGGTGGGTGTTGGGTAAGTGAAGAACATTAGAGAACGTTGATTTAATTGTCGAACACACTATTTTTGTTTGTGTAAATCGAAATGTTAAATCGTTGAAAGATAGAGGATTTAAATGTTCTATTTAAATAGTTGAGGACCTTCTTACACCACTTGTCCAAGAGTAAGGACTCTTGCGTGAAATTGTTCCACATACTAATTGGAGCTAAAAAGGACTCCATAAAAGGAGCCGGAGCTGGCCGTGGGTTCGATGACACCTAAATCGCGGTAACGTCACACTCCCACGCGTAAGCCACGCCCTCCCTCCTTTTCTCTCTCATCGATCCAATACAAATTTATATGTGCAGCAATTCTTTTCCAAATTCCCAAATTCAAAACACTTTTTCAAAAATTGAATTCATCAATATATCGAAATCGAACGAAATAGCTGGTTATAATTATACCACCAAAGCAGAGCAACCAACCAGGGAGACGGGGGGAGGATAAAAAGGAGTAAGCATACTATTAAATTACCTGTATCGTTTCTATTATTCTCAGACGTGTAGAATTTCAATTTCTATCGATTTGCTAAGGCCATATCTAATTTTTTTTCAAAATTCGGTTACTTTTAGTTTTAGTTTTAATTAAAATTTTTTTTTTAAGATCCGAGCAACTTTTATTTCATCATATTTATCGATTCGATCTTGGATTATTGACTTTCAGATTAAGTGCTTGACCAGTAAAGGTTGATTGATGATCTGAAGTAAAATATTTGTGTACTGAAGGAAGGATCATCGATCAGTGAGCTTTCCGGGCGTTTAAAGATTTTTTTTTATCCGCTGTATATATTGTAAAGGCATTATTTTATGGGTATATGCATTCATCATTCCTTCGTGTTTATAGAAATAGTATAATTTACTAATGAATAAAGTGTTTGCGCATAGAAGCTATTACTAAAAAGGCAAAGAATACTGGTTTATAGTAGGGCCTACAGTCTATTGGGTTTATTTAGCTCTGGTTTGGAAAGAAGTTGGAAATTACCATTGGGGTCTGTATAGGAAGTTTTGTTACGCTACTAGATAAATGGAGGCTTGAGGAGTTATATTGGATTGTAAATTTGGGTTAAAATTTGACATATGAAGAGAATTTTGGTATTTGAGGCTTGAAAACCACTGTAATGAAGCTAAATAGATCCAAGAATCCAGCAGAAATAATGACTGGTGAGGTATCTGGTCCTTCCAGTCAATGGGTGCAGCAAGATTTAACCTCTGGCCTTTTGATTAATGAGGTGCCAGTTTGGAAAAATGTAAATAACAATGTATCTGTACAGACAGGCGAGGAGTTTTCGATGCAATTTCTTCAGGATCGTACTACTTCAAAAGTTGTTCCTACCTTGCATGGCGTTGCTCTGAACTATGAGAAGAAGGTTGGTGTTCCTGAAATTAAGAATAACCAACTATGTTATGAGGACCTTGCAAGAGTTCTTGGATTGAGAAGAGTGGATTCGGAGTGTGGTTCTGATGTCACTGAATTTACCTCTGCAAAGGGTTCTACTACAGAGATTGAGAATGGGGTTTATGTTAATAATGAAGCTTTACATTGTAACGATGGTGGTGCTAATGGACATGTGCCAAGAAAGTTTACTAGTGTAGTACATAATGATCAGACCAATTCAATGCAATGTGCTCCGGTGTTAACTGAATCCAAATCCTCTAGATCCTTGGATTCTTCTGGATTAAGAGTTTTGGATGGTTCTCAATCTGGGAAAATAAAGTTTTTATGCAGTTTCGGTGGTAAAATATTGCCTCGTCCTGGTGATGGGAAACTCAGATATGTAGGGGGACAGACACGTATTATGTCAATACGGAAGAATCTTTCATGGGAAGAGCTAGTGAAGAAAACATGGGGCATATGTGCCCAGCCTCACTCAATTAAATATCAGCTCCCAGGAGAGGATCTTGATGCACTTATATCTGTGTCTTCCAATGAGGATCTGCAGAACATGATCGAGGAATATTATGGGGTTGAAAAACTTGAGGGTTCTCAACGACTTCGTATTTTTTTGATTCCTTTGAGTGAATCTGAAAGGTCCTGTACACTTGATGCCAGATCTGTTCAACAGAAAGACCCTGATTATCAGTATGTTGTTGCTGTAAATGGTATTGTGGGGATTGATCCTTTCCCCTCGACGTACTTTAATGGGCAGCCTTCTGCTGTGGAAGTGAGCCATTCATTGCCTAATGCAGAAAGCAACCCAATCTTCAAGAAAAGCCCTCCCTTCCTTCCACATCCTTTGGAAATGAAGGACAACCTTGGTGTCCCAAATCTTACCCAGTTTTTGAATGAATCTCAGAATTTGATCAACTTCCCATATGAATCCCCTTCCATTACTCCCGTTCCTGTTCAACAAGGAGATCTAAGGAATGACAACACAGCATTGTATGAAAATATTGCATCAGATGGCAGTACTGAAGGTCCCATTTTGTTCACCACTGCTCAATTATCATCTCCACCCGAGAATTCCATTGGCTATACTGCTGCATACTATCATAACTCTCAGTTGCCCATAAATGTGACGAGTTTATTCGATCCTATTAGAAAAGATGACATCCTACAGCCAAGTGTTTCGAGTGAATCTATTTTCCAGGGAGAGCTTGTGGCTCCGCCAGGACTTGAGCAAAATAGCAGCAACTTTGAACAAAGCAGTCACAACATGGCAGCAATGACAGGAAGGATATTTCATTCGGAGAAGCATCGCTCTCACCCAGATAATCTGATGGGCATTTTGCCAGGATGTAATGATTCAATTGGTTCTCATCATGGAATGCCTCATGCCGTTTCTGATTCCAAGCTTCAGGAACAGGGTGAGAGGTCTATTTACGGCTCACAAGAAGGTATGAGTCTGTTGTCCAACTTGAACTTTGCAAGACCTCAATTATCTACACAGAAAGTACCTGTTTCTTTTCAAGAAAAGCCATTTCAATTTCACAAGAGTATTGGCCTTGTCGAGCCACAAGTTCATACTAAGCTACCAAATGTGGAGTCAACTCTATCTAACAGAGGGGTGGAACTGATGTTTCCTCTAGGCTCGGAGTCATTAAGCAGAACCGGATCTAATGATCAGGTTGAAAATTGTTGGAGTTCTGAAATGGTGATCAGGCATGACACGAGTGGCCAACTGTTACACAATGTGGAGAACTCTTGTGGTGGCAAGTCACCTATGGTTGCTATGGAGTCGATTAAAAATTTGCAAAATGTCAATTGCCCAGCATCTCTTATGGGCTTCAACACTCCTAGACAAGATGCACAGCTTGCTAGCTGTGTTATCCATGCATCATCTGCAATGGACTTGAAACCATGTATTGATTCAACGATGGAGAAATCTCAAAACAATCGTATGGGGAAAACCTCATCTGGAGTCATGAGGTTCAAACCAGAAAGCAACACTTCATTGGACAAGAACTCAGAAGTTGCCGGGCCTATACACAATTCTAGGGAACAGTCTCATGCTGCAAGCTCCTTAAGTGATATACTTGGGGGATTATCTAACGGTTTAGTTTCACATGAGGTCCCTGAGCATCAACCTGTTGCATGTCCAAAGGATGTGGGTCTTGAGAAATCCAAGGTAACAGGATCTGAAGACCTGCATAACCCTACAGTTGCTGATAATGCAGGTGGAAATAAGGTTCTGCACAACTCTGCTTTGATGCAGAATCCATCTAAGGATGCTATTTATGGGAGAGAAGTCTATCTCCTCGATGAGGACTTGGCCAATTATGCTGATCACCAGATCGAAAAGTTGAACCATTTCGAATTTTTTAATGAGCAGCATAAGGTACAGGACGCTCCACTATGTAAGAACAAGGAACAACATCAGCAGAAGCCTGTCCCAATTATTCAATACGCGAGTTTACATTTATCCCCTACTGCTGAATCTCGCTCCAAGATCGTCCAAGAAGTAGCAGATACAGTTAATGTGGAAATCCTATCTCCTAGTGCTACTGAAGCTGAGAACACTTCGAAGAATCCGAGTTCTGAGGTAAATTATTTTTTGCTGTATTATTTTGAATCTCTAGTCTCATTATCTTTTCATCTATATGTAATTTTATGCCATTGCCATTGCCATTGCCTGTGCTGAATGTAGGATGCTCATTCCGATGGACATAAAGAAGAATTGATTAGTGATGCAATGATAGCTGAAATGGAAGCAGATATATATGGTTTGCAGGTATCTGTTTAATACTTATTAATAACAAGAAAAAAATGCCAGGTGTCCTGTTATCATCCATCTTAATTTTGCTGAGCTTTTATCCTTTTCTACTCAAGCAGCAGGTGGGGGCATGGGTTTGGGTAAGAGTAGTTATGGTTGCTTTCTGCCAATGATTACATATCATTCTAAACTAATTCTTGATATAATTATATGGCTTGATTGTTGAATTAATTAAGCATCAATTTCAGCCATAAAATGCTCATGATATTAGGTTCATCTGGTAATGCCCTTAGAATTCACACATTTGTTACACTACAATTATTTCTCTCACGGTAGAAGTGTTTGGTTTTCTTTTGAACCTTTAATTCCCTTTCCTCATTTAACTGGTTACTATGGGTTTTTTTCTTTTGTGGTGGCGTTTGTGGGAACTAATTTGGATTATGTTTGAACATCAACTTTTTAGTTATTTTTGTTTCCATTTTTAAGAGATTTTATATTTAAGTAGACCATTAAAGTGCACATATTGGAATTTTAGTTAAATATGTCCTTAAGGTTTGAGTCTCTGCCTTTTGATAATTCAAATTTTATTGCAGATTATAAAGAATGCTGATCTTGAAGAATTGCGCGAGTTAGGATCTGGTACATATGGAACTGTTTATCATGGGAAATGGAGAGGATCAGATGTCGCCATCAAAAAAATAAAAAAAACATGTTTCTCTGGTAGATCATCGGAACAAGAACGATTGGTGGGTCATTTATATATTTCCTTTCTTCACAAGTCATATTTCTGTGGGCTGTTGAGCAAAACTGGTTCAATGTAAAATGCATGTAACGTTCATTATCGTCTGCCTTTGCAGGCACAAGACTTCTGGAGAGAAGCGCAGATCCTGTCCAATCTCCATCACCCAAATGTTGTTGCATTTTATGGAGTGGTACCAGATGGTGCTGGGGGAACCTTGGCAACTGTAACTGAATTTATGGCAAATGGATCGCTCAGAAATGTCCTAATTAAGAAGGATAAGTGAGCCATCTTCCACTTCATTTCTGCACTTTTCTTGTTCATAATGTAATACGATTCTCTGAAATAAAAATTGCAGATCACTCGATCGCCGTAAGAAGCTCATAATTGCCATGGATGCAGCTTTTGGCATGGAGTACTTGCATTCAAAAAATATAGTCCATTTTGATTTGAAATGTGACAATTTGTTAGTTAATCTGAGAGATCCACAACGACCCATATGCAAGGTACTTACGACTAATTGAAGAGTGGATATTGTTTTAAACTGCATGTTAATAACTGTGAGTCATGAAAAAAAGTGCATATTGGCATTACGAATGTGATCATGCACCCGGCTTCCCCAACCAGGAAAACATACTATAAAGTGCTCCGTAATTTAGGGATAAAACCTTGGTTTGGAGATTTATTTTTTATTTTTTATTTTCTTTTCAAATCTATATTCATTTTTTTGACATCGGTGGCTACTGATATTGCCATAATGCATGTTTGAATATCTATAATTCAAGCTACTATGGGTATTATAAATAAGAAAATAATATTCTAAAATGAGGTGAAGTTAAATGGTTTATTTTATATTTTGCATCCTCCAAAACGTACAGTTTTCAATACGCGGCCTCTAATAATAATGAGAAATTTCAAGAATTCATGTTTTAAAAGATAAAAGAGGGCCCTAAACTGCAATACATGAACAAAGAGGTAACACCTATTCTTGTATCATTTGATCTAGAAGCTTGAGTTGTTGGAGAGGTCACATGTAATATTATTTAAATCTTGTTTTAACACGCCTCTCACATGTAGGAGGATTTCTTTTTCCCATCAAAGGCATAACACGTGCACAATTCTTAAAATCCAGTCACTACCCCTGCCTTCGGCATCTCCCTCCCTGCTATCCGAACTGATAAATGGAGGCTATGAGACTTGAATCTATGATCTTCATGTGTTCTGATACTTGTTCATCTAAAAACTTAAGTTGTTAAAGAGGGTCACGTTATATTATTTAAATTTTGTCTTCAACACTTAATTTACATACACAATAAATTATATCTTCTCTGGTGATGTGTGCTAGATAATTAGTATTAAACTGAGTCGGCACATACCTCTGTGCATATGTGTGTTGAAAACCACAGATTGCTACATTTGAAGATGGGATTCACCTGGATGGATGTGATCAATCCCACTTTTGGGAGAAATCTTACATTTTTCTCCAATATTAACTGGCAGTAACTAAGAAAGTTTGGTAGGTTGGAGATTTCGGACTATCAAGAATCAAACGCAATACACTAGTATCTGGTGGTGTGCGAGGAACCCTTCCATGGATGGCGCCAGAACTATTGAATGGGAGCACTAGCCGGGTATCAGAAAAAGTAAAAAACTACTATAAATATTTTCCATGCGGTATTTTACTGATATCAATCAATCGATCATAGAATAAAGAACCCAAAATATGATTTGGCTTTCGACAGGTTGATGTGTTTTCATTTGGCATAGCACTATGGGAGATCCTAACTGGTGAAGAACCTTATGCAAATATGCATTGTGGGGCAATCATTGGTAAGTTGATATCATCAACTGGTGACAAAAATGGTCATTATATTTTATAGAGAGTAATCATTTGCTAAAGCTAATCAACACCGAGGGAACATGGCAAACAAATATTAAAATGAATTCAAACTGCCTTGATGTAGAACAAGAAACTATTGTCAATTTCAATTATTTGATATATTATCATTTTGTTATTTAAATTTCAGATTTTAGTTTTATTGGATTTTCTTTCCTCTGTTTAGAGGGAATTTAGATGTTTGATATTGGATTTTAAGTTCTATAAGAGTGCTATGTAATCTGTGAAATTTGTTTTTCTTTCTTATGGAGCTTTTTTGGCCTTAAAATTACAAAGACCTTTAGGGTTTCAAATAACCATAAAAGGAAATTTAAAACTACTTACCATAATCTGCCATTTGAATACCCAGTATAACGACTTCCGAGGATGTCCTCACCAAAGAGAAGGGACTAATGAACAATGAAAGTCAAATCTTCCAACACCCTATATTCTTTTTCCTTGTATATGGGGATTATTTAGGCACTACATAACATTAGTGTTAATTGGGTAAAACAAATGCATTGTATATGAAGAACTTTATCAGATGTTTGAATAACAGAATATGGCTCTCTCTATTCTCTAACTTAATATTGGGGATAAACTGTTTCCAGAAATGACCAAAACCCCCAACCAATGTCCTCTATGTAAACAAATTCATAAAAGATGACCAAATCCCCCAATAACTGAGCTCAAAACCATGGTGAGGAGTTGAGCACTTTTGTCAGGTCTTTGTTTATTTACCTAGAAAGCTCCAATCGATTATGGCATCTAAATTGCCAGCTAAGGTAACAGTTTAGTGTGACATTGATGGCTCAAACTGAGTCAATTTCTGGTTCTTCACATATGACCATCTATGATGCACGGACACGTGTCGGACATGATTTTTTTATAAAAGTACTAACATGACACGTCATCTACACATTGATTAAATTCTTTAAAACTCTTTATTTACATAATATAAATTTAGTTTTATATTTGTTAATTTTTCTTATTTCAATTTTTTAAATATGAGTACATATTTGTTATTTACTAATAACTATGAGTTAAACATATGTAATATTTTGAATAAAAAAGAAAAATAATCATGGTAGAGTGTCCGAGAAGCATCGGTATCTGACACGTGGTCGACATGGACATGTTACACTAGTTAAAGTGTTTGTGCAACAAAGATGACCATTGAAGTACACATCGTTGTTTGACATGGAACACATTGAGGCTTATTTAAAATACCTGTTGCAGACACATTCTTCTGTCATTTTCTGCTGGAATTAATGCTTCTTTTCCTTATATTTCTTCAATTAATTTTGCTCGCTTTGATGGTGAGGTGGTAGGATGGGTATCGGAGTTTTCTGTGTGGTAGTGGGATTAGGTTGGAGGACTATATATATCATGAATGTATAAGCCATTTTCTAATGGCTATGCAGGTCCTTTCTCATGATTTTATAGTTGATGACTATGGCTTTGAATTTCGATAGAATTGAAAACACTTTTATTTCACAACTACTAGAGAAATTATTAGCCTTTCAAGATAAATGACCCCCTTTACCTTCAAAATTTGAATGATGCATAGTATTAACTGAGTGAAGTGCATGGAGGGTTTCTTGTGTGTCAGGACCACACCAGATAAGATACCTAGGGTTGAGTACCAAAGTACAATATGGAGTCAAATCCCCAGATTTTATGAAATTGCTTCCGACAACCTGGAATCTGGATTATTCTTTGATTTTTCTAAAAACTAGGCGCATAGGTTTTTTTTAATTAGTCTTCAGATGTTAATCCTTGAGCTTGAGTGGTAGATGGTAGTTTGAGAGATGCTGGGTTCTGTTAATGACATGGGTGCAAAGTAAAGTAAAACGAGACAACCCATACCATAAAAAAATCACTTCTGAAATAAGTGAGGATAATTTTGTGAGTTAGTTTTCCAAAAATCCCTTGGCTATTAGAAGATTATGCATGCTTTTGAAGATGTACTTGTAATGTTCTTTAAATTGTCTGCACATGGCACCATATACTTTATGAAATACCTTTGATGCTCGAAAATATAGAAAGAAAGATCCAATATGAAAACAATTAAGTAGAAAATTTGTTAGTCTGTTGAACTTCTTGCCATTTTATCATTTTAACTGATCAGTAAATCATGCATGTAGGAGGAATCGTCAAGAACACTCTTCGGCCTCCCATCCCAGAAAAGTGTGATACCGGGTGGAGGGTGCTGATGGAACAATGTTGGTCAGCTGAACCAGAAGCACGGCCATCATTCACTGAGATCACTAATAGGTTAAGATCTATGTCTGCGGTCCTTCAGTCAAAGGGGAATATCAATCCTGTGAGTCAAATGAAACCCAATATTACCATGTAAGTCGAAAGACACTTTCTTCAGGGGTAAATATCGAATAGTATGTTGAAAACTGCTGCTGGGGTGAAAGATTCGTGAATTTTTTATTTCTTTCTCTTTCTTAAGAGCGTATATTTTCTCTCATTTTGGCGTTCTGAATTTTTATCGATTTAATTTTTTTTATTCTTTTGCAACTGAGACTCTTTAAATTACAGTTCAGGCATGAAAAGGTTATTTTAAGACTCATACTTGTCATTAACCTCACACAAATCCCTTTTTCTCTGTGGTTCAGTCTTGAAATCTTGTTAATCCTCGGTATTTTCAGATTTTCTTTGAATTAAAGGGTTTAACCCTCAGTATTTTCAGATTCTCTTTTAATTAAAGGGTTTAAGGATTGGTACCTCTTAAAAAAAGATGGAAATGAAAATTAAAGCAATAAAATATTACGAGTCTTATAAATCCTTCTAAAAATGTGTGTACAAAAAACGATTTGAATATTTATAAATA
>CAIGRL010122516.1:0-14681 GCA_903798325.1 Fraxinus xanthoxyloides | reverse complement strand
GCAACTTGAAACTCTGCAACATGTCAACGCTATCAATAATTGATTTGGTTCAGATGCCTCCAATGGAGGAGTTTCTTCTAATTAAATAACAAAATTCGTCCTGAATTACAGCCTACAATAAGGAGCTAAACAAAATAATTAGTAAAAGTACACATAACTATTTCCTAATGAAAAGATTCGTTATGCATATTTGCAATAGTTGTCTAATGCTTTATTCCATCCAACATCCCCTTCAAATTGATGCTGGTCGACCAAGTAGTATCAATTTGTCAGTCATAAATTGATGACGATGGCGAGATAGAGCTCTAGTAAAAATATCAGCGGTTTGGTGTTTGGTGGAGACGTGAGGAAGGGTAATCTCATGGCGAGCAACCGCTTCCCGAATGAAATGACAATATATTTCAACATGCTTGGTACTCTTATAAAATACTGGACTAACAATCTGAATAGCACTAGTATTATCAGCATGAAGAGGAGTCGGGGAAAGATGGAATACACTGAGTTCGTCTAATAATCCTCAACACCAAACCATTTTAGAAGAGGCAGATGACATGGCCCAACACTCACACTCAATGGAAGACTTCGAGATAGGATCATGCTTCTTACTCTTCCAAGAAATAAAAATATCTCCAAGAAGCATACACTAACCTGTAATAAAACGACATGTATCCGTATAAATAGCCTAATCTGCATCACTAAAACCGTCCACTCTAATTAAGTCCTAGAAGGAAAGAACAAAATAAGGTAAGATGTACCCTTGAGATGGCGAAGAAGACGGTGAACGGCTACCAAATGTGATTGGCAAGAAGCCTGCATAAATTGACTTATCTATTGGATATCAAAAGAGATATCAGGTCGAATAATGGTCAAATAGTTCAAACTCTCTACAAGTTGTCGATACATGGAAGGATCAGATAAAGAATCGCCACCCTCTTAACACAACTTCAAATTGACCAACATAGGTGTAAGAACTAAATTGTTGTCTTGAAGACTGGTTAAGGAAATGATTTCTATACTTTTTCTGGAATGTGCCAGTCGGACAATGTTGAATTTTAAGGTCAAGAAAATAGTATAATGGACCAAGATATTTCATATGAAACTAAGATCTAAGGCGCTGTTGGAGCTACTCAATCAACTGGGGATCAGATTTTATAATCGCAATATCTACATATAAAAGAAGTATAACCATTCTATTAGGAGTTGTGTGAAGGAAGTGAGGATTCATACCAAGTAAAAGTGAAACCAGAAAGAGTAGTATGAAGCTTTTCAAACCATGTCCACGGTGCCTGTTTCAAACCATATAGAGACCATGTTAAGTGACAAACCTCATTAGAAGTAAAAGAAAACATGCCAAAAGTTAAGAAATTCCTCCTTCAGATCGCCATGTAAGAATACCTTCTTCACATCCATCTGGCGAAGCGAACATCCTTTTGAAGCATCAATGGTCATAACTATGCGAACAACAATCATCTTGACTGCATGAGCAAATTTTTCCTCGTAATCAAAACCATACTCCTGATGAATTTCAAGTACCACTAGATGAGCTTTATATCAATAGAGCCATCAACGAGCAACTTAATAATGTAAACCCATTTGCACCCAATAAGCTTAATTCCAATAGGACAAGGGATGATGTCCCAATTGTTATTGTCTTGAGGAGCATGAATTTCTTCTTACATAGCCCGTTGCCAACACTTTTGAGTATAAGCCTGAGAGTAAGATTAGGCACAGAAGTAGCATTAAGAGTGTCTTGAAAAGTAGAATGAGAGAACCCATACCTATCTGTAGGCTGTAAAACCCAAGAAGAATGGCGAAGCTCATGTAAAGCTCGATCAGACATCGATTCAAAGATAGGAAGCGGCAATGGGAGACGTTGCTAATACACAATACCTGGCTTAGAACAATTAACTAAATCCAACTCATCATCAAAAGAAGCAAGTGAATTAGAAAAAGAAACATGATTTGTATGTGATGGAAAGAAATACGGATTTTCAAAGAAAACATATCAAGATAAATACTGAGCTTGTTAGCATCAGCATCAACCCTTTATGGGAATTGCAATGGCCAAGAAAAGCACATCGAACAAAGCAAGTTTTACATCAAAAATATGTAAGAGGCAATTGAACAAAGCATACACAACCAAAAATATGTAAGGAATTATAATTAGGAGGTACATCAAATAAAGGAGAACATGAAGAATCAAATTTTAAGGTCAAGGATTGCATACGATAAATCAAATACATAATCGTACATAAAAGCTTCAACCCAAAATCGAGGGACAGAGGATTCAAGCATTAAGATACGAACGAAGATATCAATTCTTATGCTCCGCAACTCCATCTTGTTGAGAAGTGTATTGACACAAACTTTGGGACAGTGTACCCTTTTGTTGTACGAAAGATTGAAAATCACGAGATATATATTCTTCACCACAATCAGAACGTAAGATCTTAATACATGTAGAAAATTGTGTTTCTACATAGGCGACAAAAGTTTGAATGGTAGAAAATACACCAATTTTAGAGCGAAGAAAATAGACCCACATGAAATGACTATAATCATCAATAAAAGTCGCAAAGTACTTGTACTGAGCATGAGAAGCGTGACTCATACCCCTAACATTAGAATTTCATTCGTATTACTCAAAAAACCATGTTTCATTAGATGCATTACAATAATAGAATTGGGGTGACCCAATTTCTTATGCCAAACATGGCAATTATTAGCGATAGCAGAAGTTCCTAGGCCAAAAAAAAATGCTCTTCTTGATTCTTTGATTTTGTTGTACAACAATAGGTTCAGTTAACCCCTTTCATAATTAAAAAAAAAATTGATATATTGTATTCATGTAGCAAACAACAAAACCGTCGAAAAAAAAAAATGTCAATGGACAGAAAGTTTCAATGTCGGAAACTTCAAGAAAAACAAAAACGATTATAGTAGAGGCAAAGTGAAACACAAGAGTAATGCTATTTACATTCGTAGATATCATCAGTGGTCTAGGAGGTAGTGGACCATTTGATTCATTGTGCAATTGAGTTGTGAAGTAATTTAATGCATTTGACAATCAATCAGGGCGTGCCTTGTCGCCTAGACCAATGATAATCTACTAATGTCTAATAATGAATAGAAATATTCAGAACTGAAAGTATAGGCTGTGTTTAGGAAGAGAATAAACTGGCAATGAAGGCTTGGATTAACAAAAACTCCCCAGAATCTGAGAGAGGCTATAATACCATCTTGAAAATAGTATTTCCATACATCTTGTCATAAAAGGTTACATAATATATAGCGTACAATCCTATCTAATAAAGAAACTAAATGACATAAATTAAAGAACTTTAAAAAGAAAGAAAACTAGGGGTGGGCATGGGTTGATTTTGACATAAATTAAAGAACTTCAAAAGGAGAGAGAGAGAACTAGGGGTGGGCGTGGGTCGGTTTTGGGCTAACCCATTACCAAAACAGACAATGTCGGTTTGGTTAAACGGTAAACCCAACCAAACAAACCTATCCGAATCTTCGGTTTGGCTAGGGCTTGGTTCAGCACATTTGAAGGAAAAAACTATTACATGCAGAGCAGAGACAATAAATAATCACTTAGTTGTCCCTTTTGAAAGAGGAATAATATGATAAGTTAAAGACAATCAAAAAACCATATATAGTAACCTCAAAGAAAATCAATGGAATTAGTAACTTAAAATTGCCATCTAATTTATATACATACATGAAACTCCTGACTAAAGAAGGCAAAGAAAAACAAAGAGAAAACCCGTAAGACTAAAATCATGTTACCAACCATTAATTTAAACAGAAATGGCTTCATACAGAGCATGAAGGGCGTGGAAAAGATGAAAGGGGAAACTTATAACTCAAGAAATTACCTTGAGGCTTGAGACTTGAGAGGAACAATGGCTTCGTACCAATCTAGTCGGTGGCAGTTTGTCGCCAGAGAGTGAGATGGAGAAAGAGGCAGCAAGGGAGACCGTCTTAGTTAGAGTTTAGGTAGCGTTGTTTGCTTTCTGATTTATAGATTTCAGTTTTTTCAAGATTTTGAAATTTTTATTTAGGTTTAATTACAAGGAAAAAATTATCACATCAGTTTGGGTCAGGTCATGTTAGGTTGATTGCAAAACCCGAAACCCAAACAGATCTGCCTAATTTAGCCATAAAACTACCAGACCTCAAACCGAAAAGCTATCAGAAAAACAGACCCAGTTGGAGTCAGTTGGTTTAATTGGGTTTACGTTTAGAATGCCCACCCTAAAGAAAACTATAAACTTACATAGATACATAGATAAAGGAATTAATCCCCTGATATTCCTCGAACAATCTGTAATCAATCAATCACAAAAATCAGGAAATTAATTCCGTAGTGGTCTTTAATATACTCTTCAATCAGGGAATCAACAAATTCTTTAACGTATAACAAAATTCAGTAAATTTAATGGCCCAACATCTGTTCAGATTCTAGATTCATAAAAATAAAGATTCAACTTGAAATGCATTAACACAACTTTATTTTAAGTGAGCCAGCCAAAATTAATGAGACATAAACTGCAGAAAAAAAAATTAGAAAATAATCAACAATATTTCTTTTTGGTGCACAATATTACGTTGATAGACTTTCAAAAGATTGTCCCAACATGGAAAAAATCTCAAGGATCTCTGGATGCTAGAGGCATATTTTCAGAATTATAACTTTGGGTAGGTTGATGAATGTCTAGGCAAAATTGCAATTTGAGAATTTCATCATAAATATGTGAACTTTTAGAGGCTTTTGAATCTTCACTACTCCCAAATCCAGTGGGATGCAAACAACTGAAGGAAGTTTATGTCACTAATAAACCTGTTTATCCACAGAGGTGGGACCAGGAATTCACAACCCGGGGATGTTAAAAAGAAAATTAGTAGAACTTCAATAATAAAAGAAACAATTTAAAAGCTGCATAATTAGGAGCCAGATCCACCAACAAAACTAACTATGACCTGTCTCTGACTCTTCATTTATTTCAATGCATTTTTCAACATGAACCACAATCCAACATATTCCAAAAAAATATGTGGGAATTTTTCAACATGCTTACTAACCATTAATAAGCAAAGACGGTGCAGAAAAGCAAGCAACTTATATTTACAATTTAATATTTATCCCTTAATAAGCAAAACGAGAAAGAGTAGGAATTGTTGATTGCGTAGCTTTTCCGACAAAATTTCACTCAGTTGAAGATTCAAACAAAAAACCACCTAATTGGGAATCTAGCATTTGAAAGATGGAATTCTTGAACTTCGAATTCTCATCTTTTGCCATGTCCTTCTCTGTAACACCTCTGTAACGATGTCCTTTACATCCTACCAAATCAAGTTTTTTAGCCGCAAACAAGATCTTCAGTCATTCCAAATATGAATATTAAAATTAGTAAGAATATAAACACTAATTTCCTAACGGAACACAAAAAAAACATCCACTTGCATACATATAAAATATAGAAATAAAATTAAAATCCGTGCCAACACACACTTACACACATTATTAACTTGGAAAGAACAAAAAGTTCGCACACTAACAACATAATTTGCTTGGAAATCAGCAAAAAATAAAAATCAAAATATGAACTCATGATGGAAATAAAACAAAGAAATTTTTAGAAATTACAAGGGATTCAAATTAAGTTGCATTCTCTAATAGCTTGAGCTTTTAGATCAAGTAGTTTCAACATGCTATGAGAACATGCAAAGGTCCTTAGTTTACATCTCGCCGCTATCCATGTAATGAAATTGTACACGAGTTAAGCTTTGATAGGAAAATTCCCGCCTAAAAGTGAGGGGCATGTTGAAAAAGAAATTTAAATGATGTAAATGTGGCTGTCTTTTAGATCAATTAGTTCAACAAAAAGAAACACACTCACCATGATAAAAACTTAAGTAAGTTTGCTAAGATAAACAATATTTGTGTGCTGTCCTTGTTATTAAACAGAAAACCAGCAAATTAGCCTGTCAATTGCTGGTGGTTAAAGTATCAATCTCAAGAACAGCACTAATAAAAGATAAAATGTCAATCTTGCTGATGTGTCCATTTATGGACAATACATCTTCAGTGAAACTCAGAACTTTAATAGGTCAAGCTCTATTTTAATAGCTTGCAAGTTAAACGTAGATCAAATTTACATGTAAAATGCCTTTGTGACTTGTTCAATGGTCTCATCAACAATGGAAGTACATTCTGTCAATTGAAGGATTTGAAATTGTATGACTAGATATGCAAATTCATCAAATTACACAATATCGGATATTAAAAAATGTAATAAAAAAGAACAAAGACGTTTGTGACACATGCATAGAATAAATGATGGAATGATATTAACCTGAGGAAGTGATCTCACCTTTATCAAACCGTGCTCAATCCAAGTGAGACTATCGAATCAATTTGGTTACTACGAGGTTGGCTATGATTTATGCGGAACTTTTTATTATTAATCCTCAACGGATGGAAGATGGAAACAAAACCTGTTAAGTCCCTCGGGTCTTAAAATGAACCAAACAGGTTTTCAATCAACTGTACATGCAATATTTCTCCAGCCATAAGAACCAAGCAGAAGGCATTATCAATATTAATTGAAAACTCATAAAACTTACAGATCCACAAAGGTGGTGTTCTGATGGAACTCCTAGTCTGACCCAGTCTGTAGAATTTGGTGATCAAGAGTTCCTTCTCAATTTTCTTCCTCCTACATCAGACGGGAAAATAAAGGAAAGACCCAGGATTGGCACAGTTACCGTCTTAATAACAGTAATGGCTTCTATTGCAGCTCTAACAAGGCCCAATAATCAGCCATATTAAATAATGAAGGGCCAGTTTGGCACAACTTTTGCTTTTGCTTTTTGTAATAGAGGTTTTAGAGGAAGCTACCTTTAGTTTTGTTTAAAAACTAATTTTTAAAAGAGCTGCTTATTCCGAAAGTGCTTTTAGGGAAGCCAAATCGGACCAACTTCTTTTAAAAGATATTCTAACTAGAAGAAGTTTCATAAAACTAATCTAACGGGACCAAAAACAGCTTATGGGTCTCAAAAGCTCCTTTTGACTTTTCAAAAACCATACCAAACGGGCCCAAAGTAGATCTTACAAACTTAAGTAACAATTTACAGATTTGCAGGGGTGATGTTCTAATAGAAATAATCACATTATGACAGATTCTGTTAAATTTGGTGATCAAGAGATCCTTTTGAATTTTCTTCTTCCTACATTAGACTGAAGCAAAGCAAAGGAAAGTCCAAGAATTGGCATAGTTACCATCACAAAGAATGAGTAGATATTGCCAACTTAAGGATCACCTGTACAGATTTACAGGGGTGATGTTCTGATAGAACTCACAGAACAACAGATTCTGTTAAATTTGGTGATCAAGAGATCCTTTTGAATTTTTTTATTCCTTCATCAAACTGGAAGCAAAGGAAAGGAAAGACCTACAATTGACGCAGTTACCATCATAATAGGCAGTTTAATATGGATTCCATAGAAACTCTAACAAGGTGCAATTTTTCATCCACATCTTGGAAGGTAAAAATCAATTGCCTTTCTGAGAGAACAAATACCTTCTCCAATTCTTGGACTAGCCATTGCAAAAGAGATTCTTGATTTCTTAGAGACCTCCATTGCAAAAGTAACATCCTATGCCTATAGTAATAAGGTGCAATCAGCATGAATGCAACAGAGGTCTACATACAAAAATAAATCAAGGAGTGCTGGACACTGGTCAAAGTGCACAACTTTGTATCAAGTAGATGGTGAGAAATTGATGGGATTAAGACCCAGCCACACCCATAATAAACACCCCAAGACAGAAGTATGAGGAATAAATCTAATAATGGTCTGACATTATCTCATATCCTACCATGGAGAGCAGACAGTCCAATATACTTGGCCCTTGTTTGAGCCCCATTATTTAGTAAAAATAGATTTTGGAATAGTGATTTTTTTGGAGAATGTGCGGTTGAAAAATACGAAAAAGTTTTAGATTTGCGTGTAAATTATATTATTAAAAGAATATGTAATTGAAAATGAGTTTGGAGAAAAATGTATTATTGAGAAATGGGGCTCAAACAAGGGCTTAATAATATACTTGATCAACAGGTTGAGAATTGTTTTTCCCCTGACAAACTTCGGTGCAGTTCCTCGTGATAAAGATGATTAGCTAATTATATTTAGAAACTTGAGTAACCACATGGACGATTATGAGGGCAGCCTGGAAATAAAATCCTGTACTTCAGTTGATCCTAAGTTTTGCAACAAAGAACCATATTATGGATCATCAACATATCGATGCCAACAACTACATCAGAATTAACTGGAAGTGTACAAACCTTAAGACGATCAGCCAGGTGTTTAAGGTCATTCGCTTGTTTTATAGCATTGATAGCAGCGTCGCCGGAGGATCCCTTCGAGCAGGACTCGGGGCTTTAAGATCCCATTCCTTATGTGCAATCAGAGTAGAATGTCTTGAATAAATAGGTAGATTTCCACTCTGTCTCTGAGCTTTCTTAATATGTTTCGGTGCCTCTAATGCATTGCAATCTCCAAACACATTGACGACAAACACTTTTACTCCATGTTCTTTCCGAGATCCAGAAATAGGCTTGGCATGTGATACTTTTTCAGTCTGACCTCTTGCTAAGGTTGTAGTAAGTGTGACTTGCCATTTCCATAGATTTAGCCTGGTTGCTTTTGCCAGAGAGAAGCTTCGTGCTTGATTTTCTTTTATCCTGCTCTCTTTGAATATTATGCTTTTTATCCTTGCTTTTGCTAATATGTGAACAATCTAGGTCTCCAAGTTTTAATTGGATTTCACCTTCACCATTCTCACTCAACATTGCTCCAACAGAATCTTAGGAATGTATTCTTTGGAGCCCTGTCAGGTGTGGAAAATTTCTCATTACTTACTCCCTTCACTCTTCGAATTTTTCTCATGTGAATGCATACGTTCTAAGGATTTATGAGAAGAATCAGAAATCTTGTTTTTTATCTTTATCAAAGTCTGATCTAGAACTACAAGTCTGGCTTTTAGAACACAAAGAACACTCCTACCTGGAATTTTCAGTGAGACCCACTGTTTCAAGATTGATCAGCATTTGTTCTTTCTCCATCTGGAAATTGCTCTGAAGTAGCATGCCACAAGCATACAATTGCCTCGACTTAAGTGATCATTGTAGACATATGTAGCATGGTGAGTTGAAATATCATGTTGTGTTACACTATGTGCCTTGCCTTCACCAGCAGATACTTGACCCACAATTCGAGTTCCATCATAGAGAGATGTTAAAATATCAAGTTGCCAGGACTCAAGTACTATATACATGACAGAGAGATGTCTTTCAGCGTTGCTGAGCTTAAGGGGGGACTTCAACAGCACTTCTCCATCAAACTCACAAGGATCAATAATTTTTATCCCTTATTTGTTTAAAAAATTTATGCTCGTAAATTGGTTGTACATTATCTTTCTTTGTAATCAGTCAAAAACAATAAAAATAACTTTGATAGAACTTATTTCTTTGTAGTCAGTCTAAGCCTATGTTTGACCTCCATTTCTTCCAAAAACTCATTTTTGAACTCATTTCAACCACATAGTCTTCCATAAAATGATTTTACACGTAAACCCAAAAAAAATTCTTATATTTTAGCCACACATTCTCCAAAAAAATCACTATTACAAAATACATTTTCCCCCAAAAATAGTTCTCAAACAGGGGGCAAGAACGCAATAGAATGCTACAAATGTAATGTTGATAAAACTTCCAGACACTTAAGCATCCTATCAAGCCATTTATCATTGAAGACTCTTAGGCTTTGTACCAAGTGGAAGAAGTCTCCATTTTGATGCTTATCACACGAGCCCCAGTCTTCATTGACTAGAGGGATCACGCCAGTTGGAATAGCACCAGAACTTGGAAATTTCCAGGAGGCGGCAGATTAGAAGCCAAGTTAAGATATTTCTCTGTGAATGATGGATTTTCAGCTTTTCTCTATTAATATTTTCTTTGGATGATATCTGATATTCATCGCTGCTTCTTTTTTCAACTAGCTGAGAATCCTTTAGCCTGAAATTGACTCATTGTCTTCTTCTTGTATTCCAATCCTCCAATGAAGTTTTTTGGTCAGTCTCCAGGCTCTCTTTGGCCCTTTTCAAGTTTGTGTGGATCTTTGTTCAACACAAGACTGTTAGCATGAGAGCTCTTCCCACTTCTATGCATCATAGAAGAATCAATCAAAAACAGATCATTTTGCATATCCGAATCTTGAGCATCTAGACTTGTAGAAATGAACTGATCATTTTAGCAATGGATGTGTTCCATGTAGACAAATTTTCAGTGCCAACTTTGATTCGGATCTTCAGAGTTCTTCGGTCAGAAGAATTAGCAGACTTCTCAACCATGCTGGATTTTGAAATGGACTCTTCAGAATGAGTAGATGATACAGAGAAGCGCACTTCAGGGAGTGGTGCATTTGTTCAGCCTTTTAGCAGCCTCTTATTGTCGTGCGACCGCTGGCTGCTAGTGATAACTAATTATTGGTTATAGTAAGGATCTTCAACTAATTAAGCAAGCTAATTAATCCACCTATAGTAATTGATCAAAACGGATGTAATTGCACACGTCGTAAACGATTTAACGTGGTATACCATAGGAACAATCCAATAAAAAGTTGCATGAGTGCAGATTTAGAGCAAGCAGATTTAGAACTAGGGATTGAATTACATAGAAAATGCAAATTTAGAAGGAATAGGAATACAAAAAGCTTACAATATGAGAAAGAGCAACACCCTCATAACAAAAAGCATCTCCTACGTCTATCTCAGCATCTTCCATAACCCTGAACCCTTTCTCCCATCTCTACTACCCACTCAAATCATTCAAAAGACAATAATAGTATAAACTCCCACCAAAAAAAATAGTTTTTTAAACTCTTAATCAGAGTTTACATTTCTCTGGGCATATCAATGGCCCATATTAGAAAATTGAAAATCCACAAACAATTTATTCACCCACTAACAAAAACTTTATATACATATGTGTGTGTGTGTGTGCGTACATAAATATACATCTACTCAAAAATTGTGAAATTTTTGAATTTGTAGAGCTCAGTGTTTGATGTTCCATTTGATATTGTAGAATTTTGATCGTAATATGTGATACTTTTCAGATCAAACAGATAGGGAGAGGAGTATGTAGAGAGAGAGAAAACATACAGAGTGAGAAGCCGAAAAGAGACAAATAACACTGGTTTTTTGGTATACAGCGGCCGATTATTCTGTATTTTATATCTTGTGTTTCTGTATTATTCTTCTTGATCTGGTCTAACAAGAAGAGAATTCAAAGGGAATTCAAGAATATTCAGCAATCAATATTCATAATAGCAATCATCACAACTGCTTTTTTTTAATATCCATTTATGACGTAGAGATTGTACAACGACGCAATTCAACTTGAAACGACATCTTTTGGAGAATGATGAATATAACAGGAAAACCCTTTCCCGTATCATCAGATCCTTGTGGAAGGATTGATGATGAGAATTAGGGGTTTCAAATCCTTGTTCGTATTTCCCGTAATTGAAACGTTCTATAAAGCATTCGCAAGACCGTGATTACAACAATTAAAATTAAGTCCATTTATTTATTTATTTATTTATTCAAATTCATTTTTAATTATATAGTGTCACGATAATATATTTTACCCCTAAATTCAAATTTTTTCATACTTTTTAATTATACATTTTTCAAAAATTCATTATTTCAAAATACTAACATGAGCTAAGCTGTAAAAGTCAAAGAGGCTATTTTAACATTTTAAGATACAATCAAACATATTGTGTTCTTACTTTATAATGAAATGCATTTAATAAGTTATTGATTTTAATAATCTACTTCTTAAATTAATTATATCAAATTTGAATTAATTGATAGTTGATATATTAAAAAGAACCAAAATAGATTCTAAATATAAAATTAATCTAGATTATATATAAAATATTCTTTATAATTAGAGTGTCTATAGTCGTGAATATTTAGCTAAACCAACATGTTTGGAAAAGAAATGTTACTAACTTGGATATTATGTGAATCAAAATCCAACTTATGTGGCTCATAAGTTGTTTAATTTACACTTACGTGGATTTCGATCCACACAATTTACGATTCCCTAATTCAAAAAATAGTTTTTTTTTTTTTTGTGAGACGTTCTCTTATAAGGAATTAGTTTGAATATTTTTTACAAATAAAAATAACAATGAATTAGTGGCATGCATGTCTTGTAGAAGGTTTTCAAATTAACTAATGGCATCGACGATGTTAATTGGAATAGTTCAGTTCAAACAAAACAATCACTTCTTAAACATGGCTCGATCCATTAAGCATCTTGGCTTACTTAATACCCTTATCTATATATAGGTGAGCCCATGGACACAAAAAGTAAGTAATCTAAAACCTACTCAAATTGCAATTCACTTCTTTTGTACTAAAAATCTTCGTTCCGACAACTGACTTGACCTTAGAGTCCAAATGAACGCCTGACTTATTATTGGGATGGTGGCTTTTGCACCATAATGGTGTGCTCAAAGGCGAGTCAAAGTGTTTTTCACCCTAATCTTCAATGATTCAAGAACAGTTTAAAGATCGAACAACCCAAATCTTTTAAGAGATTCATCAAAAATCGATCGAAGGTACATCATAACAAAACAATTTAGAAAACACAATTTGTTTTCAAAAACACTTCCAAAAACGTTTGCAGTAAAATTTCAGAAAATGGAAGAACACAGATTTTTCACCCATTAGGGCCCGGATGTTCAGTCAAAGGCCTAACACCACGTTGAGCATCTTCCAAGTAGATTTTGCTTTAATCCACTAAAATCATCAAGAATAGTACAAATCAAATGTAAGAAATTAGGGATCTCTTCATAAGTTTTTCTCTCGCCTCTCCAAAGATTACACCGTAACAATCTCCTCAAAATATCTCCTTTTGTGCACTAAATACAACACAGAAATCTCACTATAAGATATCACGGAGATCACATCACGAAGAAGTACAGAGAGAAAGTCAGAGAACCTTAGAATCACACATTACATTCTTACAATATTAGATTGGAAAAAATATGCTAGAAAAACTTGACTTTAATAGTTTGATTTCTAATTTTACATCTTAAAATGTGAGAATATTAAATCTTATGCTAGCCTAATCTCGCGGGTTGTGAGAGAAATTTTAGTATGCTACTCTATCTTTTGATTTATATAAAGTCTTATTTTTAATATAAAAGTGTTAATTATTTAAATTTTGCTACATTTGTGAAAAAAAATGATTATTTTGAAGAGTCTCATAATAATAAGTCACCTAGAGTTTCTAAATTCTCGGGGTCGACCCTGCTTCTATGCATCCAACAAGTCCTCATATTTTGTCACAAGACTCATCAAGTTCCATCACTTCCAAAATACCGTTGACATAGGACGCGCAAATCATCAAATCAAACTGCTGTTGAAATTGTATGAAAAAAGGGATAAAGAATGAAATGAGAGGAAAGTAGGGATGGAAAAATTGAACAGTAAATATGAATATTTTTATCCTATTCCGGTTACATTTCCTAAAATCCCTAACGGAGGGGATGATAATCGCCGCCATGGTCTGGACCTCACCCCGCCTCATTGCCATCTTTAGAGGAAGAGATGAAGTCAAAAAAGAGGAAAAGATTGAGAGAGAGAAAATTGAAAAATAAGTAATTTAAGTAGTCACGACACCAAATCTTAGCGTGCACATCACATAATAATTACAGACGAGACCACTAAATATAGCTAACATTATTTAAGCATGCACGGGACCTTGCAATCCAAATATTTTCTCTTAGTAAAACTTACGAAGAAATTGAGGAAATTTTCATAATTACTTCAGCACAATTCAAGGGTTGTTTCGTTAAAAGCTCGAAAAATAGAAAAGATAACATATTTAGGGCCCATTTGGAAGAGCTTTTGAAAAGTCTAAAGTACTTTTAAGGTTAAGAAGTTGATTTTGATCATATTTGGACAATTTAATGAAAGTGTTTTATTTGGTTATATGATATTTTTAAAAGAAGTTGACCTAAGATAGCTTTTCGAGGGAGTTCTTCTACAAGAGCAAAAACAATAGCAGTAGCCCTTCCAAACAAACCCTGAAAATGTCAAAATGGCATATATATGACATTAAGTAAAAATCATAAAATTTAAGGGCAATAAAGATGGTTCAATCCAAAATGATGTCCTAAAAACTAGAAGACGCTAAAGCAATTAGTTGCATAAATTCTACCCAGAAGAACATATTTCAACCTCGGTGGAATTAGAACTTAATATGTGTGTGTGTGTGTGTGTGTAACTTCTAACTAGAAATAAGCCCCGAAACCAAAGAGAAAACCCAAAAAACTAAAATCAATATACTATCCATTAATTCAAACAGAAATGGCTTAGTTGAGAGCTTGAAGGGCATGGAGAAGATGAAGGAGGAAAACACAAAATTTGTGAAATTATCTAAGTCTTGAGACTTAAGAGGAACAATGGCTTCATACATGTCACGACTATAGTCTTCAGTTGCCAGAGTGCAATGATGAAAAGGGCAGCGAGGGAGAGACTATCTTGTTTGTGGTTGGAGTTAAATCTTTTGTTTTCTAATTT
>CAIGRL010122501.1:0-10176 GCA_903798325.1 Fraxinus xanthoxyloides | reverse complement strand
GGGGGCTCAATCGGCCAATTGGACAAAAACCTCGAAAAGGCTAAAAATTTTTATGAAGTAACAACAAATAGATATCCATAAACACATATGCTCACAAACACGTATAATCCCTTACGTGAGCGTGCGTGCTTTTTTCTGTCCAGAAAATTCAGCATAAAATCGACAAGACTGAATAAATAAATAAATTAATAGATGCTTAAAAGTTTGTTAACAAAACGACCTTGATTGCCTGGGCTTCGGGAAAATCCAAGATATAGAAGAGAAATCAAGGTATGAGTTTGATATTAATTCGTCTGTGCTGTCTACTTATCGGGTAGCAATTTTTGTACTAATACACACGATTTTGTAATAACCAGATGTGGAAAATGGCTGTTTAGGATCAAAGTCGACAGAGAAGTTTCATTGCTGGAGTAGTAATGAAGATTAAAGTTTAAGCCTTTATTTGCCCCATATTTTGAAGGGATAATTTTGTATGCTTATTGCTGCTAGTTATTAATTGAACTTAAAAATATATGCCACTGAAACATACATTATATTATTTATTCATTACTCAAGTGGAAAAATCAATTAGATTCAACAAATGGTGTCGACTTGAGCGATTGATGGATAATATAGTGCATAATTCAATTATTATTAAAATATAATTTTAAATTCGATTATTAAATGGTATGACCATTCAAATAATTAACCCTTCAAAATATGAGTAATAAGATTTTCTTGGATCTCAAGTGAGTTCTTAGCGATCAGCATCAAAAAGATTTAACTGATAATGTATGGGCTCAGGTTTTTCCTGAAATCTAACTCCAATTATTTGACTGAGTTCCTTTATCTTTGACACTTGACGGGGTAAGTTTTTTTTACGAGATTTACTTCATAGCGTATATTCTTCCCATGACTCCAACGTTTGAATACGAGGGCGCCATAATTTTTTGTATATATATGAAACATTATCATAATCAAATTACAATTTTGCTACACTTATATTCTGGTTTACATTTCACCATGTGGCATACAATTTTGCCATAGATTTGCCAACACTTACAACAATCAATGACCTCGATTTTAACACATCTTGGAATGTCACTCAAGATGTACACAAAGAATGTACAAATAGATTAATTCATTGAATTAATAATGTTGAGAGAGATGCACATATTTGTGTTTGGTTAACAATAAGTCATGAATTTTTTCTTCTTTATTTCTCCCGTATGCAATCCAATCTAGTATACCAAACAGTGTCGTCATTGTATTGCCTTGCTTATTCAACAATGTAAAACAAGGCAGATTACATGTAAACATAGTAAAGAATGTACTATGCTAGCTAAAACTTTTCAGCCTCTCTGCTATCTTTTTCGAGAGGCAATATGAAGTTGCTTGAATGGTTATCATAGGATTGATTCCAATGGCGCTTGGAAGAACACTAGCATCACAAACAAATAGGCCTTCTGCTTCCCAACTCTCTCCATTTTCGTCCACTGCACCCTCTTTTTCGTTAATCCCCATTCTGCAGCTTCCCATCTGATGCGCAGAACAATAAGTAGTCCAGTTCTCGACCAAAGATTTAGGCCCTTCCGGGACAGTAACCGTGTCAAGAAACTCGTCCAACTCTTTGTTACTTTTGCCTTTGCATATCAGCTTTTGTCCATCACTCCGATGAGTGCCCACCTCAGCAGCTCCTGCTGCGATCAAAATCCTCAATGCTTCGCGTAAACCTACCTTCAAATTTTCTTTGTCCAGTTTATTGAACGTATAATTAATCCTTCCTTCTGATGTAACTTCCCCGGAGCCTCTATCTCGAATCATTGAGAACAGATGAGCCGTTCTAGAATACCTAACCATCCTGTTCTTCAAGTCCATTCCTGACTTCCAAGGACATAATGCAGCAAAGGATCCCGGGCCTAGAATAGGGGATTCTATAATTGCTCTTGCATTTGATCCATCCGGTCTAACTTTATGCAATGAGGTGATTATACCTCCCTCGTAAATTTTTCCTTTGAGATCTGAATTGGACTCTAGGAAGTATCCCCACGCCATTAGAACCGGGTGAAGATGAAGATTCTGACCGATGTTTTTATTTGTTAAACCACTAGAAATCATCAATGGAGGGGTCAAGAGAGAACCACAAGCCGAGATTGTCACCTTAGCCTCAATTTGTATCCTGTTCGTAAAATCTGTATTCATACTCTTTGCATTCACTCCCAAGCATTTCTTCTGCCTTGTACTTCCACACTCGTTCTTTTCCAGTACAAATCTCTCGGCTTTGCATCCTGTTATGATCACTGCACCACAATTCACTGCATCGACTAGCCAAGTTGTGTCAGTCCCTTTCTTGTCACCTTGTACACAGCCATAGCAACAAGAACCACAGTAATGTCTTTCTGAGGAATTTCGTGGGACGGATTCAACTTCAAGGCCTAATTTTTCGCACCCTCTTCGTAAAATCTGATTCTGAAACCCCTCTCGGACACAATTCTCCGTGACACCAAGTCTTTCGTACACAATATCCATAGCAGAGGAATACTGAGAACTTTCAAACATTGGAATTTTGTGATCTTTAGCCCAGTCTTGAAGTACAGAATTCGGCGTTTTAATACAGGCCGACCAATTAACAGCAGACCCACCACCCACTGTTGATCCTGCAAGAACCATCATTTTTCCATCCAAGGTTGCAAGAAGTCCTCCAGATTCATAAAGTTGATTCATGGAAGGTCCTTCTAGTGCAGAATAATCTGTTTTAGTAAAATAATTTCCTTTTTCAAGAACCACAACTTTCAGGCCTGAACTTGCAAGAACAGCCGCAGCAACACCACCACCAGAACCCGAGCCTACAATTACAACGTCGCATTTGATCTTGTACACGTTCTGTAAAGGATCTTCGGTGACACTGAGGCCTTTTTGAACTAGAGAACTGACAAACTTTGACTCGGTTTCATTCATAGTCTCTACTATTCCTTTTTCAAGAGGTCTATCTTCAGGCAAATTGGATAAATTTTCAGCACTATCTACCTCATAATCCATGGCCTCCCAAGCTGGATTTTTTGAATCTTCTCCAACCTATAGAAGGATGAATTATATTTAAATTTCCTGCTTTCAGAGTTAATCTGCAGTAGTATCAACCTACTAGATGTGACTGGATTATAAACTCCTTTGTAGCATAAATTACTGTCTATAACATTAGTTTTCCTTTATCAAAGTTGTTGATAATTTCACTAATTACTCAGTTATAGGCAGTAAACTTTCATTAAAACCTCCCCAATTTGGTTATGCTTCACCAAGTCAAGTTTCCATGCAATTTGTTTGTTTGTCTTGCTTCTTTTTCTTTGCTATCAATATTCAGAAGATTACTTGATTCACACGCAGACGTTATGGGGCAATATTCGACAATATTAAAGAAGAGACAAAAGCTAAAATCTTGTTTATTTTATTATCAAGAACTATTAATTCAGGATACTAGAAGTGGGATGAGGAAAGTATTCAGTCAAATCAGTACTAGTAGCATATAAGAAATTTTGACATTTAATTACTAGAAATATTATAGGTTGTTGGTCTCTTGCCCAACAAAAAATCAAGTATGTGTGACATTATTGTACTGCAAGACTTATAGAAAGATACTTTCCATCAAAATATAATTATATCTATAGTGAAAAAAATGAGTCATAAATGTATCATTTTCATCAACCAACCGCATCCTTACTGGTTAAGGAAATGTCAAGAGCTAATCATATTTATTGTGAATAACGTGTGATGATAATATTTTTTAGTATTCAGATAATCGATAAGATTAAGAAAGAAGTCCATGTACGATATTTGTTTATTATCATTTTTCATATCCACTACATAGCTAAGATCCTCAAATAATTCAAATTATAATTTACATAAAGTGAGAGAATTCACTACTCATTAACAAAGGAGATCGAATAATCTATAATTGCAATTTTTCTATTAGCTCTCGTGCTAAACAAAAATGCTGCTTGGCTCGAGATTAAATTCTGGTTCAAACCAAGGGTGCCTACAGACCCCCTCCAATAGGGGGGGAGGGGGGTCGCCAAGTTTGACCCGGGATTTAATCCCGGGCCAAGTAGCATGGCTCTGCGCTAAAAAGCTAGGTCAACTACGACATAATTCCATTCTTTATTATTAATATGTGTAGCAGGCGTCCCCTCCAATGGGGGGCCGCCACTTGACTATTTTGTTAACAAAGTTTTCAAGATTTTTGTACAAGTAGCATTTCTTTCAGATATTATACTAACATGGAGCTAAATCTGCTGATATTGGGCCCTAAATATTATTCTTTCAGATATTATATATATATATTTCACAAAATCATATATTAAAAAATAAAAAATAAAAATCAAACAAGGGCTAAGTATCACGTGTAAAAATGCAAAAACGTATGAGTTAATGTTTTGAAGAAAATTACCTGAGTGAAGAAGACAAAGAGGCATAAGATTTTGATGAACATAAAAGCTATCCTGATAGGAGTAAGAAGCCAATTCTTGAACCAGTACTGAATAACAGTTTCCCTCTTGTGTAGAGAAATACACGAGAATTTGTTCATATATGGCCATTTGTTGCCAAAACAAAGAGTTCCACAGATCAATAAAGTCCCGAGCCTCGTCGAAAGAATTTTTAACAGCCCTCTGACTAATAGTTTACCTTCCAAAAATCCCCTCTTTGTTATAAGTTCTGCAACCTGCATATACACATTGAAACTATATAAGAAACTTCACTTTCTGCAACCCTAACGCTACGTGTATCAGATACGTGTTATGTTTACCTCGTCTGGTATGGGATACTGTGATCCAGAAGCATTGTAGAAAGACTGAACAGCCCTTTTGGATTGTTCATTCTTTGAAGAAAATTCAGCAGTATTCAGGGGTAAAGAAGGTAGAATGACTTCACATATACTGGCTAGAGTTTCCATGTCTGAAGCAGAAAATCCATGGCTGTATTTAGTTTCTCTCCTTCCACCTCTTAGTAAAGGATGACAGTTTCTCCCCATATTTTTCTCTCTGGTTTTACTAATATTTATCTGAGAAAACTGTTATGTGCAATAATACAAAAGAGAGGAAACCTTATATAAAGTTGAAAAAAATTGTCACCATCAATTATTAATTATTTATGGACTTTTCTTGGGAGCCATAAAGGAAAATAAATTAAGAGGAAAATGCCACAACTTGATACCCACAAGTTTTTATTAAACAAAATTCAAAACCATCCACACAACTTGTATGATCATAGTTAAAAAAAAAAAAAATAAATAAAATTTTTTACTTGAATAGTAATTAGACAGTAATTCAAATTTTAATAGCTCTTTGTGTTAGGATTTTATATTTTTGTTCTATCGTTGTTAGGATTTATTCTTAAAATCGAGTTAGAATTGGTCTTCCATTAGTACTATAAACTTAATGTTTTAATTCGTTTCGTTAAATTAAGGAATTGAACAGCGTGACATGATTGGAATTAAAATTAGATAAGTGCTACAAGTACATAATGTTACACATAATGGTATCCATAATTACATGTGACACTGGATCCAACCTTTAATTTAAATTTCACACTTTCACATCAACCACATGATTTTGTCCACATCACATTATGGACATCATTATGTATCCAAAATTTTGTACCTAGTGACCTAATTGTGAAACGAACGTGTCTAAACTAAGTTCTATATCAAGATACTCAAAACTACAGAAAAATTAATGATATAGGCAGTTGTATTTCATTTTCGTACTATTGTTCATTAACTTGCATTCATAATTGAATTTATTTTAGAAGACAAAGAGTTCAATCAAATAAAATGACATTTTTTGCTATATGAGACAAAAATAGATAAAATAATTTGTTCTACTCCAGAAATTTCCAGTTTGTTCGTTGTAATGCCCATGATATAAAGTTCTTTTTTTTTTTTTGTTGTTGTAAAATTCTTGGGGTTTGGTTAAAGTTTGTTGATTTGCATTGCTTTGGCTTTCCCTCTTGTAAAAGGCTTTTGTTTCCAGTGAAGTCCAGAGATGCGTTGCACCACAAGAAAGGGATTGATCGAGTGGAACTTGCTAGACTAACTTATTTATGTAAATTATCTCTTCACCAAACATAGGCGGACTTTTTCCCCTCGTATGTTGAGTCTTGATTGTCGATTTCGCGGATAACCAGCACAAAATCTCCGAATAGTGTAATGACCTAAAAAAGGAGTTGGGAACGTTGTCCTAGGTGGGTCTCACGGTGGCAAAGCGTTGCTTAACAATCCATGGTCAATATTGATAAATAGGGTGTATTGAACTGAGACCTTGTTTGGTGGAAATTAAAATAAAGATTTTAATTCAAGTTAAAGTTAAAGTTAAAGTTAATAATTAATTTTAATCACACATTTCATAATATTCACAACTTTTCAACAGTACATTTCATTAATTTCTATTAAAATCAATTAAAAAATTTGATTTTAATCCGTACCAAAGGGCGAGTGTATAATGACAAGTGAAGATTGTTACCCTTGTTGCTATATGAAGTCCTTTCTTGATTGCTATTTATAACCCTTTCTTGAAGGTTGCCATAAATAGCCCTTTCTTGGTTGACGATGCCATAAGATGGTTGGACAAGGCTTGGACACGTGTCGATTGTCCATTATGTTTCTTAAATTTGTTTATGAAATCTATGATATGGAAATATGTCCTTATCTAGTTAGGAACGTGTATGAGGAGTTGAGGAACCTAGCCTTCACTATTCTCGTAATCACATTCCTCGATGGTAAATAGCAAGGGGTCCCTTCATTTTAGCAAGTATAAATCGCTGGCCTAACTTGTGGGTGCATAGGAAATATCGATTACCACGAGTGCGTCGACCATCAATAAAAAATCGACAATAGCGTTGTTATCCTAAGGAAATAACTCAATCCCACAAGTTAAGAGCGGATGGACGGTATTTTTCCCACACGTTAGACCTGTATGAACAAATAAACTTGATTTTCACCTAATATTTATATTTTCATTATCTTGAACAATCTTAACCATGTTTTGCTCAACTAAAAAATCTTATTAAAATTTAAGTCAAACTTAATAATTAATTTTAACCTCATACTTCATAAAATCCATGACTTTTCAATCATATATTTTCTTTAATTTTTATCAAAATTCATTGAGATTCTCTCTCTCTCTCTCTCTCACAACCATACGGGGATTAATTAAATCATCTTCAAATAATCTCAAGCCTGATAGATGACACAAAAAAAAACAAGACATTTCTCAAGCTTGGTTCTTACATGTGATTGGAAAGCAGCCTTAATCTGCATTGTTTAACTGTTAATTGGTCATTACAGCTAGGGAAGTATCTAATTTAATTTAGTCAATTTGCTATTTCAAATTTGCCAAAAGTTCCTCCAAAGTTGCAAGTATTACGTATTACTTTTCCAACATTAAAAATTGTTTAAGAACATGACATTATAAAATACAGATGTATCTAAATTTAAAATACAAAAAATTGGTCAAACAGCAGTTCGCATATACTAAGAAGGCCAAAAGTCACTGGTTTACTTCAGTATTTTTTGTTTGTATTGTCCAAAGGGACACATTCGAAGCTCTCCCTCGTTGATTCATTCAACAAAATCATTTTCTAACATAGATTATGTTTTTTATTTCTATATTTGTTTGTGTATGAAAACTATGTATTGATATGATTTTGTTTGTTTACGAAAATGATAAGGTTGATATAAGATAGGTATTTCTACGCGTTCGGAAAAGAGGGTATCTGTGAACTTGACTTTCTATTAATACGCGTTTCTTCCACAATTTAATTAGTATTACATTTATACATTTATGATATTGTCTAGCGTATCAAATAAGCTCGTCGTGTTTAGAGACAAACATTAAAATTTGCTTCTAAATAAGGTTTTTTTTGCATGATTTTGGATTTGTTACTCTTGAAGGCAACATATTATATATATATGAGTTAGTTCAACATAATATATTAGATAAGAAACTTAATTTTAAGTCATTCATGAAAATTTGTCACACGGCATGGTAGGGTGTCTCGATGAATATATGGCATATACATAATGAGGTATATCGAAGATAATAAATAAGTATATATCATTTTTGGTAATTTAAACTTTTAAATGAAGTAATCTAACAATTATTATTATTATTTTTTTTGGGAAATAAAGTAATTTTTATTTTACTCATAAAATAAATAATTTACTTATTTCAAGGTTGACTAATAATATTATTTATTTCAGAATTTATTTGTTTATTCACAAGTACACAAGCTTAGCGAAACATGAGTTGGGCACACAATTAATTTTTCGACTCTGATCATCTCTCTCACATTCACATTGTTTAATTTCCTTTTAATAACAAATTGATTTAGGTACAACCAAAGTCAATCTTATAGCAACTAATTATAATTATGATTAGACAGTTAACTTAAGAGAAAAAAAAAATTATCAAGCATAATATGTCACTAAAAGAACCAATAATTTATTACTATTGACTATCAAATGAATTTTATTATCATGGAGTTAAGTTGTTAAGTAAATATTAGTAATTTAATTGCACATGCTTAAGTTTGAAGAAATTTATGCAAATCTTTCCTTTTCATTTTGTTTGTTTGTTTATTGGACGTTAAAAAATATATGTAAACAATTCTTTAATTCTTTTGTGATCATTTTCTAATGTTATGACTGTATAATATTGTAGTTTTGTTTGGTATTTTAATAATTTGTAACTCCATGTATATAAGAGGTTATAAATAAAATATGTAAATATAATTTTTTTTCTCTTTTCGGGATTATTTTTCTTTATATTTGTCTTTAATGTAGGTGTTGATCTAAACAATCGCTAGGACCTTGCTGTCAACAAATTTTCAATCACGTTCTTGCTGACTCGTATTTTATCCTTGAAATTTGAAAGACTCTTATTCACTTGTTTTCATTTTTCAGATTTTGGCCAGCTAGGTGGCCCTCAACATCGATAAGGAGAGTCTTGATAAGATCTACTTGATAGAAATTCTCAAGGCGAAGGTTTTACTCTACAATCACCGTCACAAGAAGAGGTCCGTTTGATGCGTAAGTTTCATCATCGTGTTGCAATTTTTTATTTATTTATTTTTTCAAGGAGATCAAGGGCTCATTGATTAGTGATTACAACTCTCATCTCTTCACAATCACATTGGTTATTTATTTTTATTTATAAATTAATTTAGATACAACAAAGTCAATCTTATATAATTTAAGTATATTAATTTTTAGTATAACTGGACAGTTATAATATATATATAAAAGAGAAAAGAACCAATAGTTTAGTACTATTGACTATCAAATAAATTGTATTATCATGGAGTTAAGTTGTCAAGCAAATATTAGTAATTTAATTGCACATGCACAAGGTTGAAGAAGTTCAATGTAATTCTTTCCATTTCCTTATTATTATTATTATTATTATTATTGGATTTTCAAAATATATAAACATGTCTATAATTTTTTTTATGATTATTTCTTAATATTATAATTATACATTATAGATTTGTTTGACAATTTAATGATTTGCAACTCCATGAATAAAAGGTTATAAAAATATATAGAATATAAATTATTTTTCTTCTTTCGAGTTAATTTTCTATGTATTTGTCTTTAATATATGTGTGATCTAAAATATCGTTAGGACTCTACTGTCAAAAGATTTCCGATCACGCCCCTACTGACCGGTAGACAAGAGGAGAGCCTTGACAAGATATGTTGTTGTTGAAACTTGAAACTCATATCTGCTTGTTTTCATTTTCAAAATGCCACTAGACGAGGAGAGCCTTGACAAGTTCTAACGGGTAGACGAAATTCGCCAGGCAAAAGTTCTACTCCACAAAACTAGTTTGATGGGTAAGTTTCATCGTGGAATTGCAACATTGTACACACATTGCGCTGTACGTTCGGATGCTAACACCTAGGGTCCGTTTGATTGCAAGGGTGGAAAATGGGTGGAAAGAAAATGTTTTCCAGGAAAAATATTTTCCTAGAAATTATTTTCCTGTGAATTGTAATTAAGTGTATTTGATTGGTATAATTTTCCACCTGAAAAATTTTTAAAAGTTTGAATCTTTTTTCACGTTTGACTTTATTTTACATGAAAATTGTCCATTAAAATAATTTTTTTTTAAATTGGATATGAAATTTGTTAACATTGCCAAAAA
>CAIGRL010122500.1:0-10261 GCA_903798325.1 Fraxinus xanthoxyloides | reverse complement strand
TTAGAATTTCTAGCATGTACATTTATCCCGTAAGCAGTGATGTTCTATTATGTCTCATGTCGATGGTACTTCCTTTGAAAACAAAAAAAATAATTAAGTATAAATCTCCAAAATTTGTGTCAAACTCATCCATAAATAATAAATCATATCACTCGAACCTTCATCAATGGAATCATCGATACTCACATTATCATCCATACTGTGAANAACATAGCAACACCCTCCTCGACACTCACTTTTTTCTCATCTTTCAACAATCTTTTCTCTTTTAAAATATTACAAAAATTCATGAAAATGTGTTTCTGCATACAAAAATTACGATAGCAAACGTCCGGATGTCCATTTAGAATTTCTAGCATGTACATTTATCCCGTAAGCAGTGATGTTCTATTATGTCTCATGTCGATGGTACTTCCTTTGAAAACAAAAAAAATAATTAAGTATAAATCTCCAAAATTTGTGTCAAACTCATCCATAAATAATAAATCATATCACTCGAACCTTCATCAATGGAATCATCGATACTCACATTATCATCCATACTGTGAACAAAATATATCCACATTAATTATCATAATTTATATCAACCATCATTGATTCAAATAAAACAAGCAATCTAGCATTGACAAATTAAAAGAAAAATTAACAATGTCAGTTCTACAACCAACAATATCACTAAGTTCATAAATGAAAATATTAACACATCACTAAGAAAGGAAAAAAGTACTTGTAGATATGAAAATAGCACAGTGCTTCAACATTCAACATCACAAATTAAAACAAGATACCAGAGAAATTAAAACAACAATCATATCAAAGTAGTTCCAAGATAGGTCATCTTCTTGCTTCGTGATAAGTGTATTTTATACACTTATTTAGGCTCGACATTTCGTAATCTTTTTAATGGAATTATAGCCTAATTTATTATATAATGTGTTATTAGGTAAAATTCAGTGAATGGAAGTGAAATTTAAAGAAAAAAGCGAAAAATGACAAGATCCAACATTTGGGGGGCTAAAGTGCAAATACTCAAAAGTTCTGTCGAAACTCACGATGAAGATTCAAAAATGTTATGGTTCAAATGGATACAACTAAAGATCAAAAGGAGTAAAAACAAATCAATTTTCAACCGCACAAGGATGTCTAAATTTCTAGTTGGAGATTGAGATCACTTTTTGGCCTAGTAAATGTTTGAATTGGAAAAGAGCTATTCTATCAAAGTTGTATCCCTTTAAGTTATCTTTCCAATGCATTTTGAATCGTCTTAATCGGACATCGAGAGCAAAAGTTATGATAAAAATACTGAAATAGACGCAGGTTGGACAGCGACTCAACGTCCGACGCTACAAACCCGATTATTTTCAAATTTTCAGCACCCAGACGCTGTGCATCACCACAGATTTTAGGTTTTTATTGTTTGGGCCTCGAAAACTCCACAAAAGACTCCAAATTGGCCAAGAACATGTAGGGAAATATAAATAAACCTAAGGATGCATTGAAAAGGGGGTTCCCACACTTTGAAAAGAGAGTTCCACACTTTACAAAATAGAGAGAAAAACACAAGATCGAAGAACAATTTCCGTGAAGAAATACATCAAGGATTCAAGTTCAAATTAAGGATTGGAAGATGAAGAAGATCTTGGTGTAAGAGCTGATTTTTTTTTTCCATTTTTTTATCAATTAAATCCGGTGATGTATTTGAATATGTTTATTTATTTCATCTTTTTCATCATGTTTAGCTAAATTCCTTATTAGGACAAACAATTTAATTTATTGAGACCTTTAGTTCTTTAACTCAAGAATTCTGTGTTTTATTCTTCCACGTGTTGATTTTATTATGATTGCAATACATTAAATTACTTGATCAATAATTTGATGATCCATTGAGTTTCTTATGAATCGAGAGGTGAGTTTGAGACTTAGAACGTGTAATAAAATCTGGTAATGAAGTATAACGTGTAGATCTACCTATAGTTAGTACTGCGGTCGTTATATGAATTCTTAGTGTCATAACTCGTTTAACTAAGGGTAATTCGTATAGAGATATGAAATTGAATTAGTTAAATAGACTCAATGTGAACTCGAGAGGGATAAATTGAATATCGTAGGAGAATTCGATCGAACATTACATTAGGCTAGAATCTTGAATTGGAAATTAAGGCGACCAATAAGTGAAATTGTTTTACCCTAATACTTTCTACATACTTGAATCTTTGATCAACTTGCGCTCATTCTTTCATAACTTTAAATTGTTTTAGCTGTTTAGTTTATTAAATAAAAACCAATTTTCACAACAACCTAAGTGCTTATTTATTTGCATTCATCAAATAGGAGTAGGAAAGTAGATTAAGGTTAACATATAGCCCTCGTGGGAACAATAATCCAAACTCAAATGTCCGCTATATTACTTGTTACGATATCGTACACTTGCGATATAATATAACGCAACACTTCGGCATCTTCACAAATGACACCCTGAAATCGGGATCATTAAAAGCATTTATTGTTTTCATATAAACTTCATTGGACACTCATTCCGTGCTGTTTAAGATGTCCAAGCATATAATATCTGAATAAAGATCCAGACTATTAACTTCACTAACTGATTGATTACACGATTTTCCTTAGATCTTTGTAAGCTTTTCTTTCAGGTAAAATGTTCTAAGTTCAGTTTCTTCATTCATCATACTAAATGTTGACCCAATGTACCAATTTCCTCATGTCGATGGGAACCTCATCAACTTCATCATCATTCTCCACATGTACATGCACTCCCCTTCAAAAAATCATATTCTACCTATCTTCCTCTGATGTGTTTGGAAGTTGAGTGGAGGCATTGTCTAATCCTTCGGTAGCTGTAGTCCCGCTAAATATCTTCTCAAGAGTGCGGTAGTGCTTACATCCTTCCCTCTCGAACATTTTGTAATCCGACTTGTTAATCTACATTAAAAAAAAGCCACATTAGAAAAAGGGTACAATTGATAAGATAAAAAACTAATGACGAAAATATTCTTTAATAAATATATATACCGTATAAAAGTGTTTCCAAACTTCATCTACAGCATTAACTTTGTTGGTATTTGGATCTCATGTAACACTTGTATGTCACAAAAGTTCGGAGAACATGCGATGAATAAGCAATGTGACATACATGTAATAAAGCATTTAATCTATGTGACATACAGGTATTTGAGGAATCGTACTCTTTGTTTCTTGACAGATTCTTGCAAGCCGGGGTTGCATTGGAACCAATTGCTGGTCCAAGTGGGGCAATGTTTATATATATTTGTATCTCTAGATGATTTGCAGAGACCAAAAATTACATTTGGAAATGATAGAAGTCCTATCGAGGATTTGCAGGTTCTGGGTTTAGATAAAATAATTTTTACATTGTTTTTCATTTTTTGGGTTCATGTAATCTGAATGCTTAAAGCTTTTGGGCACTTTTATTTACTAGTAGATTATTGATTTCAAATCAGTGCTATCCCATTAAGGTTTTGTTGATCATTTAGTTACCACTGTGCAATGGACAACATTTTGGCCCTGTTTGGTACGACTTAAAATTGAATTAAAATTGGAAATATAGCCGTTATTAGGTCCAACCCGTCTAATAAAAGTCAACCATAACGGCTAGTTTTTCAATTTTAATTCGATTTTAATCTCTACCAAACACCCTCTTTAATCCATTTTAATTCTATGCTAGGCTTACCAGTTAACAAACAGGTGGTATCATTTGGCAATAAACAAAAGGAACCTACAAGTTAATATGCAGATGCAAATTTTCTTTTTCATTGTATCTTCATAGACAATGAGTTTATGTTTGGCAAGGATTTATATATATGTTTGATAGCTCAAATATTGTTATTCATGATATTAATCAGATTCAAGATATTTGAACGATCCTCCCTCTGTAGTTTTATATTCCTTATAGGTACTTTTATTTTTTAGTTAGAGGTTGGATAATGTGATTTTTACTTGGAGTTGATCCAGGATTGACATGTTCCTATGGAAGGACTTATACATTTCATGATAATTTGATATATATTCAATATAGAACATGGGTGGTCACAGAGTTCAGAATAAGGAACCAATGTCGTGATCGAAACTCTTTACGAGAAAGTGAAATCAAATGTATTGCAATGTTCTGCATTCACGAAAGACGAATAGGGGTAGAATTAATGAAACCATGGTCGCTTCAACAAAAATGGATTACGACATAGATACATTAAAGGGAAAGTGGAACCGCTTAAGTATCGGTGGGACGAGAGGAAGTATTACATTATGTCCTAAGTGTATTAAACATTACATGGGTGAATGCTTATTTGGAAAGAACATGTGTTTTTAGTATGGTAAGCTGGGGCACATTGCTTTAAACTGTACATATCCTCTAAAGAATAAGGATGACGATCAAGACAAGAACAAGAAAAGAAAGGCCCGAGTTTTTGCACCAAATCAGCACAAGGCGGAGCAGGATCTGTATGTGATAGCATGTATCTATTATTATTTAAAGTACATGTTTATGTTCTTGATTTTACATCCTCTGTTGCTAAGTCTAACACTATAATTACAAAAACAGGTAGTCTATTATTATTTGATGAACTTGCTTACGTACTTTTTTTATTCGGGGGCTACAAATCTTTTATCTTTGCATTCTTTTTCACTAGATCTAACTTTGTATGTGTGAAAATGAACAATGAATTAGAGGTTAGCATTCCTTCAAGAAGAACTCTTTTCACAAATCAGATGACTAAGGTAATGAAGTTAGAGATTGACGGAAAGGTACGACAGACTTATTCCCTTTAGAGATGAAAGACTTCGACGTTATTCTTGGCATGGACTGGTTAGGACTCAATTATGCAATCATTCAATGTCACGAAAAAGAAGTATTATTTCACAAACCAGGAGAGAAAGAGTTACATTTCTCTGGAGCTTGTTCAAGTCTTTACCCCGCATTGTATCGGTTTTACAAGCGGAGAAAATGATGAGAAAAGAGCCATGCTGGAGATTTCTAGTAAATATCATCGGTTCCAAACATAGAGAAACAATTGTTAATGATATTAACGTTGTACGAGACTTTGTAGATGTGGTCCTAGAAGATCTACCTGGAATTCCACCAGATAGACAAGTGGAATTTACAATTGACTTGGTTCCTGGCGTAACACTAATTTCTAAGGCCCCGTACAGAATGGCACCAAAAGAACTTCAAGATTGAAGTTACAGTTGGAGGAATTGCTCGAAAAAGGTTTCATTTGACCGAATGTATCTCCTTGGGGTGCTCCAGTACTTTTTGTGACGAAGAAAGACGGGTAAATGAGGATGTGCATTGACTATCGAGAGTTAAACCACCTAACTATCAAAAATAGATACCCGATTCCAAGAAAAGAGGATTTATTCGACCAACTAAAGGGTGCAATGGTGTTTTCAAAGATCGACTTAAGGTCAGGGTATCATCAGCTGAAGGCTAAAACAAGCGACATACTGAAAACTGCTTTCAGGACTCGTTGCGGACGTTATGAATTCACTGTCATGCCATTTGGTTTGACCAATGCTCCGGTTGTATTTATGGATCTAATAAATCGGGTGTTTCATCAGTACTTAGACCAGTTCTTCATAATATTTATTGACAAAGTACTCATGTACTCTAAAGATAAGAAGCGGCATGAGGAACAACTCTAGGTAGTACTCGAAACTTTGAGGAAAGAGAAATTATATGCCAAATTCAAGAAATGCAAATTTTGGTTTGATCAAGTGGGTTTCCTTGGTCACGTAGTTACCGCCCAGGGAATCGAGGTAGACCTGTTAAAGTTGAAGCAGTAACTAATTGGCCTAGACCGACCAATGTAGGTAAAGTTTGCAGTTTCTTAGGGTTGGCTAGATATTATCGGAGATTTATTGACAGTTTTTGAAAAATAGCAGGTCTATGACCTAGTTGACTAGAAAGAGTATGAAGTTTCAATGGATGGAAAAATGTGAAAAATGTTTTCAAGAACTGAAGCAGAGATTAGTTTCGGCTTCTATTTTGACGATACCTGAAGGTTTGGATGGATTTGTAATTTATAGCGATGCCTCCAAGCAGGATTTGGGTTGTGTTCTGATGTAGCATGGAAAGGTGATTGCTTATGCCTCGAGATAATTGAAGCAGTATGAATAGAATTATCCTACGCACGACTTGGAACTTGCAGCGGTAGTTCACCTTTAAAAGTATGGCGTCATTATCTATATAGAGGGAAGTGTGAAATCTATACGGACCATAAAGTCTCAAATACTTCTTCAGGCAGAAGAAACTGAATATGAGATAGAGGAGATTATTGGAGTTAATGAAAGATTGCGACTTTACAATTCTTTACCATTCCGGTAAGGCTAACGTAGTCATAGATGCCTTAAGTAGGAAGATAAGATCGCAGTAAGCAGTTTTACCCACGGTGCAGGAACACTTGATAAAAGATTTTGAGAAACTGTTATTGGAAGTCATCACGCCTCCAACTCAGGCTCAATAGTGAGTATAAAAGCATTTATGATTCAACCTACTCTTTGGGACCTAGAGAAGCACAGGATAAAGATCCATTCCCATAGAAAAATTAAGGCTTGTGTTGGATCGAACAAACATATAGGGTTTGAAGTATCTGCAAATAACGTGCTAACTTTTAGAGAAAGGTTGTGTGTACCTAAAGATGAAAGTATAAAAAACGAGATATTGGAATAGGCTCATTCAACCCCATATGTTGCACATCCTAGCAGTACGAAAATGTATCGAGATCTCCGAGATGCATTTTGGTGGAGAAATTTGAAGAGAGGAATTGGTCTGTTTGTAGAGAAATGTATTGTCTGTCAACAGGTCAAGGCATAACATCAAAGGCCATCAGGACTATTTAAACCATTGGATATTCCAAAATGGAAATGGGAACATATAGCGATGGACTTTGTAGTGGGTTTTTTGAGATCAGCAAGAGGTCACAAATGCTATCTGGATAGTAGTTGATCGTTTGACGAAGTCTGCCCACTGTCAATCAAAGTAAATTTTAATATGGAACAATTCGCATAGTTATATATCAGAGAGATAGTCAGATTGCATGGAGTCTTAGTCACCATTGTTTCAGATAGAAAGCCGCGATTCACATCAAAATTTTGAAAAAGCTTACAAGGAGCCATGGGGACGAAATTGAATTTTAACATTGCTTATCATCCACAGACGGATGGACAATCGTAAAGAACCATTCAAACTCTTGAAGATACGTTGATGGCGTACATTTTGGATCTTGGCAATAGTTGGGAAACACATTTACTGTTAGTGGAGTTTGCTTACAACAATAGCTTCCAAGCCACTAAAGGCATGGCTCCATATAAAGCTCTTTATGATAGGAAGTGCACATTTCCTATCCATTGAGATGAGGTCGGAGAGAATAAAATTTTGGGTCTCGAAATTATTGAACGAACAGTTGAGGCGGTTGATAAGATTAGAACAAGAATAAAGACAACACAAGACCGATAGAAAAGTTATGCTGATTGTAGAAGAAAGGATTTGGAGTTTCAGGTGGGTGATAAAGTTTTTCTGAAAGTAGCACCATTGAAGGAAGTATTGAGATTTGGTAAGAACGGAAAGTTGAGACCACGATATATTGGACCTTTTGAAATTCTGGAAAAGATTGGCGTTGCGGCTTATCGACTTGCCTTAACACCTAAACTCACAGCAGTGCATAATATGTTTCATATTTCAATACTTAGGAAATATGTTCACGATCTCAATCATGTCGTAAGTTACCAAACTTTGGAAGTACAAAAAGACTTGACATACGAAGAAATCCCGACAATGATTTTGGATAAGAAAGTGCATCAACTTAAAAATAGAGAAGTTCCTCTAGTCAAGGTTCAATGGTGAAATCATAGACTGGATGAGTCAACTTAGGAGAAGGAAGATGAGCTTAAAACCAAGTATCCAGAACTCTTCGATTAGCCAAGGTCATTTTCGAGGACGAAAGTATTTAAGGAGGGAGATTGTAATGTCCCAAAAATAATTATTCAAAATGTTATATATTTTATATTTTGAAAGTTGGGGGACTAAAATTATACATTTACTAAATTCAATTTTATTTGTGGTAAATATTTGAATATTGATAGATAATGATAAATATATCAATATTGAGCTCATTGGATAGCTCGTAATTAGTTATGCATATTAGGTTCAAGAAAAAGTTAATTCGGATAAACGAGGGCCAAGTTATCGAGGTTTAAAGATATTGTCTTAAATTGTTATTTGATTTAAATTAATTAATGGATTAGAATAATAATAATCCATGTGTGTAGAATAGGTTATTAGTAAATTATTGGTTGTTTTCTTTTAGAGCCATCTACGTGTGTAAGAGAGAAAAAGGTGTCTACTGATTCTATTTTTAATAATATTTAATTACCTTGATTTTGGGAAATTGGTAATGATAACCACCTTGTTTGATTGATGAGAAAGAGAATAAATTTTGAATTATATGGATTACCAAGATTAAGACATGTTTAGAAGGAAAACCACGATATTTGATAGACTTTTAGGCTATTTTCCTCTTTCAACCTTAAATACCATGTAAAAAAAATCATTATCTACCCAAAAGAGGAAAAGAAAATAAAGAAAAAGAGGAGTCATGGAAACGGACAACTAGAAAATAAAAGTTTTAGGAACGTGGTTTGTTGCTTTCTCTTCCAACCATTTTTCTCTTCGATCAAACGAGGTAAGATTACAGGTGCAAGTGATGTTATTTCATTTAAATAATTTATTTTCTTGTTGATAAATATCATGCTAATGAAAGTTATGATATGATATGTTCTGATATGAAGTTTTCATCCGGTATCAAAGATATAATAGGTTATGAGCTCTTACCAATTTCTATGATATGATGGTATGATACTTTTGACGCATGATTTAAATATTTTATTCAGAATTGCACTATTAATTCGTGTCATATTAAGTATTATCATATACTCACCCAAATTTTCCCTACCCCACATGTTAGATCGGGACGTTGGCTGGCGGGCAATGAGGTGCAGTCGTGGTGCCAAAATTTATGGAACTCAATAAAAATAATCCAGTGTAACTGCATTTTTTATATTATTTCAGCAACTTCTTTGTTTTGTCTCATGAAAATTTTTTATTTACAATTTGAAGATATGTTTTATCGGATTATAAATTTAAAACTATGTCATGCACTATTGGTCAAATTGACATTTATTTATTTATCTAATAAATGTGATATGCACTTTTAGTATTCATTTGGTTATGAGTTTTTATCAATTAAATTGTGCCCTTTAGATTTCATATATTATAACGTTAAAGTTAAAAGTTTTGGTAGCGATTTGAAAATTAAATTTTGGGTCGTTACAGACAAGGTATTATAGTTGTACTCAACGATAGTTAAAATCATGAGCTAGAGGCATGAGTATAGCCATCTAAAGTGACAAGATTCTTGTAGAGCGAGGAATAAGCATTGAGCTAGTAACTCATCTCAAACTATTGGAGATTTATAAGATGACCTCAAAAGGATGAGGTCTTATAGCTATGCTCAACAACAGTAAGAAGTAAGAACTTGTTGCATGAGTGTAATCATCTAGTGTGGTATGGTATCTCGTAGAGTGGGAATAAACATCAAGTTGGTGGCTTGTCTCGAACTATTGGAAACTTATAAGGTGGACTCGATAAGATGAGATCTTATAATTTACTCGACAACAATGAGAATTAAGACATTTGTACAACCATCTCGCGTGGCAAGGGCATATCACATGCCAAGATATCTCGAAGAGCGAGGAATAAATATCTGGCATGGTGAGACATCTCGTAAAGCATCTATGTTGTGAAGTGGGGAATAAACATCTTGCATGACAAGAAATATACATCTCGTTTGTAGCTGGTCTCAAATTATTGGAGACTTATAAGTTGGCCTCGAAATGATAAGGAGTTATAATTGTGCACAACAATAGTGAGGGCGAGAAATAAATATCTTGTAAAGCCAAGAAATCTATATCTGACAAGATGAAGAATAAATATCATGCAATGCAAGGAAAAAACAGCTCCCGCATGACTCACTCGAATTATCAGAGACTTATAAGCTGACCTTGAAATGACGAGGACTAATAGTTGTGCTCGATTATAGTGAGGGGTGAGGAATAAAAATCTCACAAAGCCAAAAAAAAATCTATTTGGCAAGGCGAGGAATAAACATCTCGTAAGCCAAGAAATAAGCATCTTACAAAATTAGGGAATGATATGATGTCTTATAAGCTA
>CAIGRL010122479.1:0-18857 GCA_903798325.1 Fraxinus xanthoxyloides | reverse complement strand
ATTTATATGTTGGACGAAATAGGTTATATGGGCCAAGTAAAAATTCTGGGAATAGAAATTAGGTCTGGTCGTAAAATAGGTCGCTCGAACGAGAATGTAATTTCGCTCGAGCAAAGGGTCTGTCGCTCGAGCGACAGTGGGGCGAAGGTTGAGCGAGGTAGTCTCTGTTCTATCTGCTCGAGCAGTACTCCGGCAAGCAGCTAGCGAAAAATCGACGTGAATCCTTCTTATTCCAAACATAGAATCCCGAACCGTAAGCTAACCTACCAACTATGAAATTTTACTATTCAGTCCCTAAACTTTTATAAATGTTCAAGTTGGTAAATTTGTTTACAAAATCGTCAATACAAAATATAAACCTAACATCATTATCTGTCTACAAACACACGAGATGATGTCTTTAAGTGCATTGTTTTTTACATATGGCTTACATTCATTTATGTAACTACTTTATTTCCTCAATAATAGAGATTGATATGTTCGTATCTATTAGTTAAGGAATCGAGATCCACTTGACCCATTTAGATTGATTTTTATAAATTTTGTTGATCGATTACAAATAAAAATGGAAAACTGTATAACTTCTTATTTTGGATCTAAAAATAAAGAATTAAAAAAGAAGAATTGCTCGTATAGAGACTGTGGAGTACAAATTGATGACAATGAATACATAAATATGTCTCCCGTGGGCTGTGGCTTTCTGCTTATCGATCGTGATGTGGGGTGTCAAGCATAATCATCATTGATTTCGAAATTATTTATTTTAAGATGAACATGCAAAGTTACTATCTTAACCCACTGAATCCCCTAATTATTGTAGTCAAATCTCGACAGAAAGCTAACTCGTGCATGGATGGAAGAACTCATATGCTAATGCGACCTCACACTACCTTAGTGCTTGAATGACTTGATAGTGATTATTTGTCGCACAATTTCCTAAACCAATACGATGCATAACATTCTGAATTTATTATCTTCCTTTGTCCTTGTCGTTGATTAATATGTGTGTTTCACACACTTATCTTGATTTTAAATTTACTTAATATTTGATTATTTTGATGGGTCCTATTCGGGATTTTGATTTTTGTGCTTAAGAGTGGGGATATATTTGGGGGTTTCGAGGCATGAGTTTCGACCCCTCTTTGGTAGTCATTTTTTGGAAAAAACATTATTTTCAATAGTGAATTTTTGGAGAATGTACAGTTAAAAAGTAAGAAAATATTTTGAGTTTACCTAATAAAATATTTTATTGTGTATATATGGTTAAGAATGAGTACGTAAAAAAGAGATTTAAAAGAATGGAAGACAAACAAGGATTTAACGTTCATATAAGAATATAAAGGTTAACAAGGTCAAACAAATGGAGATTTCATATCATTATACATCAAGTCCTTGCGAGCAAAAATGCAGGAGATCATTGGTAGACTGATAACTTTTTAAGAGGAAAAGGTGTCATCAACCATCGTTGAAGAGATTCAATATTAAGGATAGTAATTCAAGTTCTGTATTCGTTATTTATTTTGTATTTTTAATTTTTTTGTGACCAAAATATGATGAACTGATTTTTTGTTGCTTGAGCATTGATGAAATCCTGTTAATTCTTTAATAGATTAAAATGCTTGTTTTTAGTTTAGATTCTTGTTGGTTGTTTAGTTGTTATCCTATTATTAGACCAATTTTATTATAGTTTATGGAATTCATGATTATATCGAGATAAATCATGTTTCTAACTCAAATAACAAACGATATTGAGCCATAAAAAAGAGATACTCTATGTTTAGTGCAATTTTAATCGATGTTTCAGTTTTGTCTTATTTTTTTATTTTTTTTAACCTATTCTTATCATTCATATGGATATATTTGTAGATAAAAGTTGGATTAATTTATTTCAAAAGAGAAAATTAGCATACAAGGAATATCCACTTACTAAAAATTAATTGATAATAAAAGTAAGTTAAACAATTGTGGATTTCAATCCCAGTGCCTTGGTTAAATTTCAAGATTTACTTATTTTTAATTGTTATTTTTGTAGAAAATTAGATATAGTTAAAAACAAACTAAAAAATTGAGAATGTGTAATTTAATTGAAGTTAAAGTAAATAACTAGTCATTGTAAGTTCTCTACTCTACTCTACTCATCACTTTATTACTTATTAAGGTCGATAAAACTAAAAAGTTAATAACCATGAGGGTCAGATATGTAAGGATTTTTTTAATTGATCATGTAGGTTTATATGTAAATTATTGTGTATTAAATTAAAGACTATCAATTTTGGTTAAACCCTTTAAAGTGATCTAATAAGGTTTCTGTATTTTGAATTTTGAAGCATCTANGTTAAAAACAAACTAAAAAATTGAGAATGTGTAATTTAATTGAAGTTAAAGTAAATAACTAGTCATTGTAAGTTCTCTACTCTACTCTACTCATCACTTTATTACTTATTAAGGTCGATAAAACTAAAAAGTTAATAACCATGAGGGTCAGATATGTAAGGATTTTTTTAATTGATCATGTAGGTTTATATGTAAATTATTGTGTATTAAATTAAAGACTATCAATTTTGGTTAAACCCTTTAAAGTGATCTAATAAGGTTTCTGTATTTTGAATTTTGAAGCATCTAATTAAAGTATGAGCCTTTTTGTGTAGTGACATGCATGTTCCTAATTTCATGATGGGTCAAATATGTTAACAGGTTAGTGTGTGTGTGTGATTACACGATCATGTCCCCTGGATCACAGGTAATTGGTCATTTTGTTCTAACTCCCATCATTAGAAAGAAACAAAGGAACATCGTGTGATCTGGAAGACTAAAACCTAAGATTCATTCATTGCATTAACTATGTCTAATTCAGATACGTTTTCTCTTCAATTCACAAATTCTTGGTTATCCAATATGAATGATCATTATGACGTTAACAAGTTTTCCCAACAAGTGGTATCAGAACCAAATCATGTTGAATCATTGAAATTCGAAATTTTAATTTGATTCTTATGATAATTTTAGTGTTTTCAAATGATTCTGAATTTATTTTTGTTAAATTTGAAAACTCTTTGGCATATTTTCCTTGAATTTCAGTTCTGTTTTTCAAAAAAAAAATTCGACAGTCGCGCTCGCAGCACCGCTAAGCACAGGTGCCGCAGCGTGTTGCAGCGACAGGCGTTGCCGCTACAAGGCACGTAGCAAGGAGCGTTGCTTCGGCTTTTGGGGCGGGGTTCTTCACCCTTAAAGTTTTTTTTTTAGGGGTGGGGGTTGTGGTGGAAATTAGATAATTTTAGGCTCTTCTGTGCAATTTCAAGTTAGAGGGTTAGGGTTTCAATTTTTAAAATGAGTTTATTAATGATTCAGCCCCTATAGTTTAAAATTAATCCAAATTGAGCCTTTAAAGATCTAGGTAGGGGTGGACAAAACCCGATCGAACCTGGCTGAATCGAACTAACTGGGGTGGGTGGATTTTTTTTCTCAATTTTTTGGTGGTTCGGTTCGTGGCAAATCTAAGCGAGTCGGGTCCAACCCGGTCATTGAACTTTACGTAAAGTTTCCACCAGGTCGCTGAACTTTAAAAATTACGTGCTTAGTTATTGAACTTTCGAAACTACAGTCACATCCATCTTCGAACTAATTCCTTTAAAAAACTTGACAGAATTGATGATGTGACTAACGAAATATCCTACGGGCATGTTTGTGCATGACATGGAATTTTTAGTGCTGAAGGGGATTGTAGTTTCAAAAGTTCAATGACTAATCGTATAAGATGTATAAAGTTCACCGACTTGGTAGAAACTATAGGGAAAGTTTAGTGACCTGGTGGAAACTGTGGGTATAGTTTAGTGACGGTTAGGGTAATTAACCTAAGTTGCTCCAGACATTTATTGGGAATCTCTTTATCATACTACATCAAAATAGTCTAACTAATGAGTCTACTTACATCATAATTGTTTTGTCCAAAATTGAATAACATAGAGATCTAATTGAAAACATTTCATTTTTAGAAACCCTTTCGTTGATAGTGTTGAACATCTTATAGAGGATGTTGTATCTGTGATTCTGGCTTGTGATATTTTTTAGCAATATATTTTAACAATCATCACATCCATTTGTGAAGATGGAGTTGTAGTCTTACTACAAAAAACTAACTTTATACAAGATGAGGAGTTTTATTTAAGGTGTGTTTAAGCCATATTATTTTGAAAAAATATATTCTGGAATAGTAGATTGATGGAGAATGTGTTGTTAAAAAATAAAGAAAAGTTATTGATGTGATGGAAGATATTATTTTATTGAAAAATGTGTGGATGAAAATGAGTAAAAGAATGAAAATGAAAATTTTAATATGACCAAACAGGGGCTTAACAAATTGATTTCCTAGTTTGTTTCTGAGGATTCTTAAACCAAAGAATGACCAACATATAATGACTAAGTTTCAACTACACATATGATTAATTCACTTGCCTGATGTCCAAATGTTAAATTCAGTATAAAGCATAAATGCCTGGGACATATGGAGTCCATGTCCCAGACATGGGAAGTATAAAATTTATTGCTCAAGATTATCACCAGCCATAATCACAAACACAACATCCTCTGTAAAATGTTCAACACTATCAACGAAGGGTTTCTGAAAAAGAAATGTCAATTAGATCTCTATGTTATTCAATTTTGGACAAAAGATATCTTCACAAGTAGATGTGATGATTATTAAAATATATTGCTTAAGACTATCACTAGCCAGAATCACAGATACAACATCCCCTATAAGATGCTCAGCACTATCAACGAAGGGTTTCTTGAAAAGAAATATCAATTAAATCTCCATGTTATTCAATTTTGGACAATAAATTATGATGTAAACAGACTAACTAGTCTGATACCACAAAACATGTGAACAAGAGATGACAAAATTGTGTTGGCATTACAATGCCTATGGGACAATAAACAGATTTACTAGTCAAACTATTTTGATATATTACGATAAAGATATTCTCAATAAATGTTCGGAGCGATTTAACTTCGAACTTAGGTAAATTACCTTAATCGTCACTGAACTTTACCTACGGTTTCCACAAGTCACTGAACTTTACATACGGTTTCCACTAGGTCACTGAAGTTATACATCTTATGCGATTAGTCATTGAACTTTCGAAATTACAATCACCAAAAATTCCAAGTCACTCACAAACGTGCCATGTAAATATTTTCCGTTAGCTCTATCATCAGTTCCGTCAAGTTTTTTAACGGAAGTTAGTTTGGTGATGGATGAAGTTGCAGTTTCTAAAATTTAATGATTAATTGTGTAGTTTTTAAAGTTCAGTCATCTAGTAGAAACTTTATGTAAAATTCAGTGACCATTGGGGTAATTAACCATGGGTTAACCCATAAAATCTGATAAAAACCACCCAACCCGACCCGCTAACTTAAAAAAAAAAAACTATAAAGTACCAAATTTTGTCAACCCGGTGTGTTTGAACCACATTATTCTGGAATAATATATTTTAGAATAATAGATTAATGAATAATGTGTGTGAGAGACATTACTTTGGAAGAATGTATTCTGTAATAATAGACTGATGGATAATATATGGTTGAAAAAAAATAAAAAGTTATTAATGTGATGACAAATATTATTTTATTGAAGAATGTACGGTTGAAAATAAGTAGAATAATGATATTAAAAATTTTAATGTGTATCAACATGCCTCAACTTCCCAGATATATCTATAATGTGTATTTAGTTCAATTTTGCTCTTTTAGGTGATAGAGCAAGAATAACTAACAAAGATGGTGAATTGATTTTTGAAAACTTTTTCTAAGAATTAATTTAAATTCAAACAATTAAAGAATAAATAGATTAATTCAAATAATACGTATAAATATAAAAGGGAGAGATGATGCAAACGATATAATTGTGGAGGTTCGAGCCAAAGCAATGATTTATGCATCCGTTACCAAGCTCTTCGATACGAGTAATGCATTTTCACTATGTTGATTGACTTATGGTACAATACAAATGTTTTAGGTGATTTATAAATAAGGAGTATCGATCCTTATATAATATTGAACTTTATGGGACATCAACACGACATGCTATTAAGATTTAACGGACCTCAATATGACTCACGCTATTAAATTTTACGGGACCTCAATATGACTCACACGGTGACTTACAAAAATGAGCATTGATCGTTATACAATGTTGATCTTTAAAGGATTTCAACACGACTTACACTTTATCTAAGTGGTTTTACAATAAAATTCATCTCTTGATAAATAATAAAACAAATTAAGTATTAAGAGATGATAACACTTCAATAAATAGTAATAAACTATGATGCTCGGACTCGAGTACCTGTATCGGGTAGGGGTACGTATCTAATTGTTGGATCTTTTATTTTCTAAAATGTAGGATGCGGGGACATAACTAAAAAGAGTCCAAATTTCGGATACGGGTATGTGAGTACGTCTTTCAAACTTCAATTTTTTTAACTAATTCAGGATGTCATTTTGAATAAACCAAAATTAATTATTCACAATGAAAGAAATAAGTATTTAATAAAGAGTTAAGACAAATAAAATAGATTTTTAGTGTGTTAGTTTTCAATAACAAAAATTACTAAATGTTATATAAAACAGAAAATAAGGAACTTGATTGTAATTTGAACGTAGTAAAGCACTAAATAGCACTATATAGAACCCATTTTTATTTTACGCAAACAAAACCCTAAACCACCGATATATAGAGAGAGAAAAAGGAAAAAAAGAAGAAAAACAAGGGAAAACCTAGCGTTGTCGTCTTTCTCCACCCTCTTGGAGACCACGCTATGTTTATAAATAGCAAAAGTGGGAAAGAAGAAAATGGAAAAAAAAGGAAAAGAAAAAAAAAAGGAAGAGGAAGCAAAAATGACGAAGTGTCCGGTTGAAACTTGAAGGATCCGACACATATCCCATAGTCATGCCCGTGTCGTGATGTGACGTGTCTTGTCGTGTCCGACACGGGTACTCCAACTATTTCGAAGAGTCCGAGTATCTGAGATAATAAATGATAGTTCAAGTGTTAGATGAAAACTTTAATGAATATGATAATTAAAAATTAGATTCAATCAAACAAAGTATTTCAAATAGAAGATGAAGAATGAATATAAGCCCTGTTTGTTACAGATTTTAATCTAAATAAAAGTCAAACAATCAATATTAACCACATCTTTTATGGGTTCCACAACTTTTCTACCACACATTTCAAAAGCTTCTATCACAATCTACTAAAAATCTAATTTTAATCCCCACCAAACACATAAATAATGTAAGTTCAAAAATCTTCTCAAACAATCTGGTCCATCAATCATATCAACATAAGATCAAATCGGCTTTAGCTACTTTTATTATAATTAAACACATTAATGATCACATATATCGATATAACTAAATGACATTGATCAAGCATGGATTTGTAGCATGAAAATTGCATGTGATGTGGGCTTAACATGCCTAGAGATGAAAGTAATTTCAATTCACATGCAATTTTCATACCACACATCCATACTTGATCTATATCATTCAGTTATGTCGATACACGTGACCATTGATGGGTTTAGTTACAATAAAAGTAGCGAAAGCCGCTTTGATCCTATATTGATATGATTGATGGACCAAATTATTAGGGGATGCATTCGGTAATAATAATAAAAATTTTAGTACTCGTTATGTTTAGTGCACAATTATAAGGTAACACATATAACCCAAGTGGGAGACTGTAATGATTTTTTAATTGGTCATGTGGGCTTATATGTGAATTATTGTGTATTAAATTAAAGGCTATCAATTTTGATTAAGCCCGTTTAAAATTATCTAATACAGTTTCAATATTTTTGGGTTTTGAAACATCTAATTAAAGTATGAGTCTCATGTGTAAAGATCGGGCCTATTTCTAAATTTCACGATTGGCCGAATTAGGTTAACATGCCATTAGCATATATATACGGTTATGGTCCTCGGATCACATGTAATTGTTCATTCTGTTCTTACTCCCATCATCAGAGAGAAACAAATGAACAACGTGTTGATCTAAAAGACTAAAATCGCATGATTCATTCATTGCATTAACCATGTCTGATTCAGGTATGCTTCCGCTTCGATTCACAAAATCTTGATGATCCAACATGAACGATCATTATGACGATAGCAAGTTTTCTCAACCGAATAAACTAACAAAAAGTTAATGACCTATGAAGAAATGTGTTTGTATCTGCAGCTGAATGTTTGGAATACTCTCTATTGCATCTCGAAAGTTGAGCCCCACTTTAAGGCCTCGTTTGTTAGAAATTAAAATCAGATTTTAATTTAAGTCAAAGTTAAACAATCAATATTAACCACATCTTTTATGGGTCCTAATCCTTTTCAATCACACATTTCAAAAACTTATATCACAATCTACTAAAATGTTAATTTTATTCCCCATCAAACACCCACTAACTTGATGGCACTTGGAATCGTTAATAATCCATGCTGAATCGAGAACTCATACCAATTATCAAACAAATCCACAAGCCAGATTTTGTGATTCAGCCCCCCGAGCCTCCAAGATTCTGCGTTTGGTCTCCCTCAGAATCCTTCCCCTGCGGAGACTCCCCTGAAATTTTCAGAATTTTTCTGTGTTCCATTAATTTTCTGGTTTTCCAAAATTGGTCCCTTAAATTCCATAAATCTACATGTTGGTCCCTAAATATTCTGGAGTCTGCAAATTGGTCTCTGCATTTTCGGATTGATCAAATTGGATGTCTGAATTCTCCGAAGTCAGCAAATTAGTCCCTCAAATGTCTGAAGTCTTCAAACCAGTCCCTAAATCTCCAAATTTCTGCAAAATTTCCCCCGACCTTTGTGGATATTGCACTGGACCCTGAAGTCAATCTTGCTACAAACTAGTCCCTGATCTTTATTTCCTCTCCACGTTGGTCCATGAGACTTATGTTTACTGCAAATCAGTTTCTACAATTCTGGTAAGTGTAATTCAGTCCCTAGGCTATTAGAATGCTGTAAAACCATCCTTCTGGCCCATGAGACGCAATCCTTGCCGACCTCCTCGTCTGTTCGAATAGATGTTGCAATTCCCATCCACATCATCCCCAGCATTTCTGCTCAGAACACTCGACTCCTAGCGTTGTGAATTTACTTTCTAGGTAAATTTCTTCATCTTCGAAGTTGTCAATTTTGGAGTACGATTGCTGTTATTTATTTTTTTACATTTTGAAATCTTCTGTTATTTATGAGTTAACAATCATCTTGTTAAAAAATAAGGAATATGACAGCTTTGGTTCAGAAACAGGGTATTTTTCATGTGTAGAAGTATTTGTTTACATTTTTATCTATTTTATTTTTCATCAGTTTCTCCGGGTCGTGTATCTTTTGATTTACCTGCAAACTTTGATTTTTATGTTATCTTGTTCTTGTGATGGCAACCTGTGGTGCACCTTTAGGATCTTGGTAACACCCCCCCTCTCTTTTCTCCTTGTAAACATTTTGGTGTTTTAGTTGTTCACGCGATTGTGCTAAACAAGTTGGATGAGTGATTTGTAAATCCAGAGCTTATCTCAGTGGGTGTATCAGCCAAATTGGTCAAAAGGTTGATGGGGGCCGAAGGAGCCAAGATAGAAAATCACGTCAGCTAAAATTTGCAGTTCAATCTTTTCCATTTGTATACATGTTATGAACCAAAGATCATACCTTTTTTCTTCCTTCTCATATAAACTAAAATTTAATTGTTGTGGTCATATATGGCTCTGCGGAATCGGCTGTAAGTTGGCATTGTTGGACATGTTGAAGTTGAGATGGTGTAGTGGCTGTGGGAGTGGTGAAGTTGGTGGCAGTGTTGTTGATTATATTAGTCATGGATGAGAGGAAGAGGTCAAGAAACTGAATCAAATCCTAACCAAATATTTTATTAATCTATAACTACATCTTGTTTCGTTTGGATGTTTGAAATAGGATTCAGAAGACAAAAAATCCTAATCAAAATGGATTGGATAAACCAAAGCATACACTGGCTTGGTGTTGCTTGTTGAACTGGGTGGTGTGCTCATTTGAGATTTGGTTGCCGGTTGTTTACTCGGCTGCTGTATTCTCGAGTTATTTCCTATGCATGAATTACCAGTAAAGCCTTTCTCCTTTGGTGAAACTCATTTCCTACCATGGATCACACTTTATGTTTTTAGTTTAATCATGGAAAAATTAATTAACCTAGAGCATTTAAAGAAGTTGAAGAAAGTGCAATGATGTTAGAGATGTACCACATTTTGCGATAGTTTCTATAACATTTTTTTCATCCTGACTTTACTGATGTATAGTGTCATGTGGACTTTCTTTTTTGTTGCAGTAATTACCTGATCAGCATGGCATATGGGTTGTGATAGTTTTATGTTGCTGGACTGACACTTGTACTATTCAGGATATAAAACAGCAACTTCGACGTCTGTGACCCTAGGTGTTTGTTAAGAGTTTCAAAATATTGATAATGGACAAAATAAATTTTCAATATCTTCTTATTTTCTCAGCAATTCTTCGAGTCTTCTTAATATTGTATGGGGAGTGGCAAGACGCTCATATGGAGGTCAGATACACAGATGTCGACTATCTTGTCTTTTCTGATGCTGCAGCCTTAATGGCATCTGGAAAATCACCTTACGAAAGATCAACATATCGGTATTCACCACTTATTGCTGCTCTTCTCATGCCAAATTCATTTCTTCATCCCCTGTGGGGAAAACTTCTCTTCTCGGCCTCAGGTATACCATGTTGATTAATGATCAAAATGCAGTTATCTTTAAAGTGGTGAAAGAACTGGATTATTGTTAAATAGTTGATTGATTAGAACTGGGTATGTATGAACTATTCTTTGAGCTTTAATGAACTCAAACTGATAGTCGAAAGGAGAAAGTGAGCATACTTCATTACTCTGTACTCAATTATTAACCTGGAACTCTTCAGTTTCCTTGTGTTCTTCATCCCTTGACCAGTCATTGGAAATTTTCAACTTGGGAGTTAATGTTGGTTGAATCCTATATCGTCTATTAGTTTTCATCATCTTTTTTGAGCAAAGGAAAATGTCGATGACTAAAATGATGCCATTGCACCTGTACTTAAATAATGGGAGTACAACTTTTATTATGAGTAGTTTTTGGACTCTCCATTTTACTTTTAGCTCGTAGTTAATACTAATATTTACTGCGAATACTGTTGTTTATCGGCATTTAGTCTGTGCTAAAAATTTAAACTAAGTCAAATTGTTATAGAATAACTCTTCAAATGTTTTCATGAAAAGGATAAGAGAGAGAATAACAGATTAACTCTGCACTTTTTTGGTTTAATATGTTTTCACGAAAAGGGAAAGAAATAGAATAATGGATTACTTCTACACTTTTCTAGCATGTAGATCGCTTCTCTGATGCAAAGAAAAAAATAGTTGAAAGAATTTCTGGTTTGGGCTATGTTAGGGCATCTAATTTTTAATCCGGGACTTCTCTCTCTCTTTACAAGTAGTTATATTAGTGTATATAATATTCCATATCAGTTTTATATCTTGCCTTTAAAATTCTATTTAACTGCATTACTGCACATTTTGGATGATCAGATAATAATAGTTTTATGCTGAATTCACGTGACAGATCTACTTGTAGGATTGCTTATACATACCATTTTGAAGCTACGAGGGGTGCCTGAGAAACTATGCACCTTCTCTACAATGGTATGGCTTTTTAATCCTTTCACCTTCACCATTGGAACCCGTGGGAACTGTGAGCCCATTGTCTGTGCCATGATTCTGTGGATCATTATCTGTCTGATGAACGGTATACTTTCTATAGATTTTGCTTTTCTTGTTAGTAGAATCTTTCTTGTAATTATTCGCCGGTTAATCTAGTATCTGTTTCCATAAGTCTACATATTACATAAATTCAGCAGTTACATAGACACAAATATAATTTGACTAGACTGTGTGCTGATGTAAAAAGGCAAACTATCTGCCGAGTTTTTGGAGGTACCATTGACGGTTGAATTGGCAACTTCATTAAATTACTTGAACCAAAGAAAGGTCGTGCATTAGATGCATAAGCACCACCAAAAGGAAAAACATTTGAAAAAAGTTACGAGTTTGGTCTGAATATTGTGCTTTACATGTAGATGAGCCCAGTGTGTCCGTCAGTGTTGTGGATTTTCTACTGTTGAAATTTCTAAAAATCTAGCTCTGATTTTCAATCTTCCACTGCTATTGTAGGAATTTTTTTCTTATGCATTCTTGTCCTAAATCATATGATTACATGCGATCGTGATCAAATCCATATTTTGGATGTCACTTTCGGCTAATATGTTAAAAACGTTTTATTGGATATGTAAGTTTTAAATTTATTGAATATTTAGACCCAACGTGCAGAATTACACAATTAAAAGTAACAAGTCACTTTTTAATTGTTTCTAGGTAATTAGTCAATCAAGTTCAATTATCGTATGGTGTTTGAATGCCACAATCGATAATTAAAGTAGTAAAGAACATCAAAGATGATCACGAAGAAACCACAATAAGGTAAAAATTCCGGACACTTTGCCAGTCAATAATCATTATAAATTGAAGCAAACTAACAGTGTGGTCCAGGCTCTTTTACCCTATAGAATTTCAATTCTTGCAGTCTCCCTTGATCCTACTGGAGGTAAGCTCCTTCAAAACAAATTTCGACTTCTAGTTTATACTTTAGCCCTCTGGATTGCGCGCTCCTGATGCCAGATCCGACTTTTGTTGCCTCACCTTAGTCCTCCTAAATTTGTACTTCTGCAATAGCTCCCGATCCTTGTTATCGATTTATTTTATGTGGATTATGTGGTTTGGTATTTGATCAAAAGATTTTGTGTGTTTTGATATGTGGTTTAATATGAAATAATATGACTTGATCAACAAAATATGATATGGAAGAATTTATAGATCAAGTGATATGTAGTGATGTGAGTACCCAGTCATAAACTTCAGGGCCTTGTGGGATTAGTTAAGGTGCACGCAAGTTGGCTCGGATATCCACGGTTATAAAAGAAATAGATCAAGTAATAGGTGGTGGTTGAATCTTGAAATCAATAAATGTTTTGAATCATCAAAGAATTGATATCTATAGAATAAATATGATTCAACACACTTTTAGACGGCAGTGTTTGGGATGAAAAGGAACTCAAAATCAACTTAAAAATCGAACATTACTGTTTCTTGAATAACCGTGTGGCCCGAGCGCTATCCAGCGACAGGCAAGCAGTAGCTGAGCAATCGTCAGTATTTTCATCATAACTTTTTCTCCCAATGTCCGATTGATGTGATTCAAAATGCGTTGGAAAGCTAATTCAATGGGCTATGATTCTTTAAGAACCTTGTCCAAATTTCAACTTTTCTATTTGAAAAATGCGTTGCTAATTGCGATTGAGAATTTGGAGCATAACTTGTGCGACTCTTTGATACTTTCTAGACTTATAATTACATTCCAACGATCATTTGTGATCTTGGATATTTTGGGCTCCTTCAATTACTATACTACCAGCCCAACTCTTTTGACTTTAATTAGAATTCAATATCCTATTTTTACTTTGATTGCAACTCGGTAAACTCATAATATAATTCAACTAAGACTTAATTTAACAAAGGAAATTGCCAATTATAATTTGGACTTAACAGGACCTCGTGACTGGGCACATATGCAAGTGCAGTGTACAGCGTAAACCTCAAGCATGGAATTTTAAACTAAAAGCAAAATAACTCAAAAACAAATATGCAGAAAAAATATAGAACTGCATGAACTATGAAGTAGCATATTATAGCATCAATCTTCTTATACCATGTAATTTGGAACTTGGATAATTTGGTTTTGTTTGTGAGAGGGAACTAATTTACATGGCTCTGTATTTAAATTATGTATAACTATCTCCGGACAAAGACTATTATGTGTAACTAGCTTTTTTGAAAATTTTAATTCTCTAAGGTCCCTTTATTTCTTTGGCATGCACCTTCACTTCAGGGAAAAAATCTCATTTTCCATTCATTTTTTGGTCTTTTCCTATACTTAGATAAAAAAAATTGGCATTTTAACATGTCATCCATTATCTTGGACTGCAGACTGGCTGGTGCAAGCTGCATTTTGGTATGGGCTCGTTGTTCACCTGAGAATATATCCTATAATTTATGCACTTCCCATCATCTTAGTTCTTCATCCTCTGCACTTCCAGCCTGGTAAGAAGCCTGACCTCGTGGACTGGAGCTCAAGAAAATCAAAGTCAGTCCATGGCTCAAGCAACTTGAGAATTACTGGTTTACAAGGTATTCGGATCTTTTTAGCAAGCATTTTTACTTGGAGGAGACTCGTGTTTGGGATTGTTTCGGGATCGATCTTCTTCATCTTGACTGGATTGTGTTTCTACTTTTATGGCTGGGATTTCTTGGACGAGGCACTGCTATACCATCTCACACGCACAGACCCAAGACACAACTTTTCAATATACTTTTACCACATATATCTCCACTATGAACAAGAGTTCTCAAGCCTGGAAAAGCTCATATCTTTTCTGCCTCAGTTCATTGTGCAGCTAGTTCTCATCTTTCGCTTTGCATATGACTTGCCATTCTGTTTCTTTGTGCAAACGGTGGCATTTGTAGCATTCAACAAGGTATATAAAAACTCAACCTTTTATCCTCTAATTTTTCCTCTATCCTAGTAACATATTATTAGAATCATTTAGGCTTTATAGATTGCATCATATTCTGCTTAATCTTGTTACAGGTTATAACTGCACAATACTTTGTTTGGTTCTTCTGCCTGTTGCCTCTAATACTACCATGGAGCAATATGAAGCTACAGTGGAAAGGCTTGGCCTGCATCTTTTTGTGGATGGGAGCTCAAAGTCATTGGTTAATGTGGGGCTACTTGCTGGAATTTCGAGGCAAAAATGTTTTCATTCAGCTATGGATGGCAAGTTTACTGTTCTTGGCTAGTAATACTTATGTTCTTATCAATATTATCTCCAACCATGCGTACTGCCCTGTGTTTAAGCAGTTAAAACACGAAACTTCAAACAAAACAAAGAAATATGACTAGTGTACTGTGCATCTTGTTTTGAAATATTAGAGCTCTTAGGCTTTTTCGAAGAAGTACTCAGGTGACAAATTCCAAGGATAATCTCTGTCATGACTTTCTTTTTTGTTGTATTCATATTTCTGAGCAAAGAATCTTTAATATAGACTAGTGAGTCTTGCCCCGAAGGAGGAGCCCTTCTTTAAAACTTTATTTGCAGTTAATGGCATTGCTTATTTGGTGATTTTCTTGGAATTGAATGTTAGTTAATTACACGTGATATCTTGTACATGTTGAATTTGCGTTTGCGTCTGCATGTGCGTGCACAAAATTACAAATATAAATTATATTTTTAGCAGTTAGAATCTATCTATTTTTCAATATATAGTGAGAAGTTAGATCTTAACATGCCTTATTTTCGTCATGTGTCTATCCCCTTGATGTAATGATCGTGTTTGCTATCTGAAATTTGACGTGTACGTAACAAACCTTAATATTTGGAGATTGCACTTGAGAATGTTTGACAGCGAAAATTGCAAACATGTCCATCTGTGGGCGTATATGACTATAGTAGAATGTACTATCAATTAGATTTGGCATGTTCAAGTCGAAGTCAAGGCATAGAGGTTGAGCAGGAAATAAATGGCTCGGCTGAATAGAAGTTGCTGAGTTTATTCTACTTGAAGGAAAGTTGTGCACAAGATGTCAAATCTTGTACTAAGCAACAATCATGCTACTCAAATAGGGAATTTTGACAAGAAATGTTGACGGCCAATACTCGGGGTGCATTCATTGGAAGGATGGAAAAATTTGGAAAAAGAGAAAAAAGGCGGATCACAATTTGTCACATCACCTCTGTCAACAACTCTCCCCGTCAAAAATCCCGAGTAGCTTAATTCACTAAGCAATGTGGTGAAGGTGAAGCACTCAATTAAGGTAATAACAATTACAAAAGTATCTTCCTTTAAAAAATACATAAACCTCTCATGAAATTTATTTTTCATTTATTTGTAATAGATTCTTCTTGGTTAAGTAAAAGTAATATATAATTCCTATTTTACCCTTAGGAGTTTGTAATATAATTTGAAACTATTATTGAATAAATATTTAACTATACTTATTTCTCTTTTCTTTCTTTTTTTTTGTTTCCCTCATTTCTTGAGTTTATTAAATGCAAATGTTGTTTTTAAGTAAAATGAAATTTCGTCTTTATGTAATAATATTTGAATACAAAATTTTGGGTCAAAATTATTCCTTTCTATAAAAAATGTGGAAGTTGATTTTGATGAAATATGTCAATATTGGGGCTCCCATTCTTAAATCTCATTTTTTCTCTCAAATTCATTTTAAATCACATATTTCATAGGATCCATAATTTTAATCAACTTTTTAACAACGCGTTTCACCAAATTTTATCAAAATTTACAAAAATATAATTTTAAATCGAACTAAACAGGGGCTGAATTTAATTTCGGGTGAAAATCGACAAATAAGAAACAAATAATTTTATCAACACGAGAAAATGTCAAAATGAATACTTGCTCCATCTCAATTATATAGACTTATTTCTTTATTTTCTTGTCTTAATTATATTGTCTTATTTTTTTTATTAAGAATGTTTTGTTTTGTTCATTTTCTAATATACTCTTATTTCTTTAGTACTTTCAATAATAATTTACTACTAGTTATTGATAATTAAATAAGGGTAAATTATGAAAGTTTATGGCAAAAATTGTTTTTTTAATAACATTAAATAAGATTTCTTAATCCGCATAAAAAACAAAACAAGCACATATAAATAGGACGGAGCGAGTAGTTTATTAGGAAAGGTTTTTGTAATTCTTAAAACAGTAAGGGTTAATACCATAATGTGATTTCAATGGTCCTCGCTTGAAGTTTCAGTAATTTGCTCTAAAATATACCATGACCTCGGTCCATATTTCTTAAATTCATTTTTAATTATACATTCTCTTAATAAAATAATTTTGCATGTAAATTTCAATTTTTTCCTACTTTTTATCCATGCAGTTTTTTTTAAATCATTTTCACAAAATTTATTAGCAAAAAATTTCTATCGAGGAGGAGTTATGTTTGACACATTGAATTAGAAGTTACAAAAAATTATTAATAAAAATACTAGAGAGAGTATTAAGCCCTTATTTGATGGGGATTAAAATTAAATTTTTAATAGATTTTGATAAAAGTTGATAAAATGTGCGGTTGAAGAATCTTGGGATCCATGAAATTAATTTTGATTTTGACTTGAATTAAGAAATAAGGAAAAAAATTTAAATTTACGTGTAATATTATTTTATCGAAAAATATGTGGTGAAAAATAAAATAGAGATAAATATATTTAGGCGTACCAAACACAATAATAAAGAATATATTTATGTCATTTCGAAAAGTACATATGTAGCCCGAATAATTTGATGGGATGGCTTCATTAAAGCTGAGAGACCAAACGTGCGTAAAGTTCACATTAAATATCTTGTAAATAGTAAAAAACAAATATTAGAGCATGTTTTTGTACTCGTATTCGAGGACATAATTTTCACTTCGAGTGTGTTTGAGTCATATTTTGAAAAAATATATTTTGAAATAGTAGATTAATGGAGAATGTGTGGTTACAAAAAAAGGAAACGTTATTGATATAATGTAAAATATTATTTTATTGAAGAATGTGTGGTTGAAAATGAGTAGAAGAATGAGAATAAAAATTTTAATGTTTATCGAACAGGGCTTCATTTGAGAATTGTGAATTTGTAGCAAATAGTCCCTAACTTATTGCCCACGTACAATATTGGTCCCTATTCTTTTTCTTGTCATTAGCTTCCTCAATCAAATGTTATGGTGTGCAAATATTCTTTTTACGGTTTCCAATCATTTGAAGGTTAGAAAATTTATTTAATTTTATTAAAAGACTATAATTCCTTTACTTTTAATTTTATAGAGAAGATAAAGCATAATAAAAAGGTCGTGATAAAATATAAGAGCACTGTAAATTTTTAATCAAAAAGTTAACTTTTTAAACGGTCGAATGGATGGAAACCGCAGAAAATGACCATTTGTGCACCAAAAATAATAGGTTGAAGATGTTAGTGCCAAGAAAAATGAATAGAGACCAAAATCACATTGAAACCATAGGTTGAGTACTATTTGTGCAAATTCTCATGATTTTTTTTGTAAAATGACTCCTACGACATGATTTTTAAAAAATCAAAATGAGATTTTTGAAACTCAAAAGTTACTTTGAATCCGTTTGGCTAATTTTATAAAAGTGTTTTTGTAGTTATAAAAACTTTTAGAGGAAGTTAGTCAAACGTGACTTTCCATAAAAACACTTTTGAAATAGGAAACTATTTTAAAAATTAGTTTTTAAACAAAAATTAAGATAACTTTATTTGAAAGTTCTTTTATAGCAATCAAAAGTAAAACTATGTCGAGCGGACTCTTAAACAAATAGTCTCTAAAAATAGTCAATTCACGGTCCACATTTTTATCGAGTTGACTTCATCATAAGAAGTCTATAGATTGTTCCTTTTCATTTATATTATTTCTTTTGATTTTTTCCTTTGTACAATAGGGATTTTTTGAACCCTTACAGACCTCTCACATGATCAATAAAAAAGAAAGAAAAAAAAAATTATCCTCACATGTATGGGTGTTCTGTGGGGAGGTTGTGAGAACACCCCCTGTGAAGTAAAATCCAGCCGAGACTACACCAAGTACCGGGCTCAGTCTCTAATCACAAACACCACAGTTACCAAAACGGAT
>CAIGRL010122418.1:0-10517 GCA_903798325.1 Fraxinus xanthoxyloides | reverse complement strand
TCAATAAATGATTCGTCACTCTTATATAGTAAGAAATTATGATCTAAATTTCATTCAGTTAAGTTAATAATGAAATTTTTGGCCAATGTGTATTCATAAGTCGAAAAAAGTTTTTCGACTTATATTAACTTAATATTAGGATGAAAGATGTGATCGATAATTGAGATTGACACATATCCATATCTTATAATTGATCAGATCATATTGATGAAATGATTATAGTTTCATGGTAAATGATTAAGTTTATTTTGTCATACCACGTGATATTTTTCGTCACATGTTTTGCCCTAACATATTGATAGATATTAATATAGGATGACGAATGTGAATTGATGATAAATTAAAATTCGTATTTTAATTTATTGATTTTGATAGAACAAAATAATAATTCACGTCGTTAGGTATCGTGATCGGGAATCTGATGGGTCACACACAAAAGTGAAACCAAATGAATGAGATTTATCAACTAATTAATTAACAAGTGTTGTACAGTTAGTTTAGGAAAAATTACCTAGAAACCAACATTTAAAGACTAATTTTCATAAGTAAGGGGAATTAGTCTTAAATTCATGAATCATGTGTTAATCAAGAATTATTAATTTAATTAATATAGATTTATTATAACATAACCACACACCCACCCCCAAGTTTCAATTCTACCCTAGCACCCCCATCCCCAATTCACTTCTATCCATTATCTTTTTCTTTCTTCACTCTCTACCCTTCTCTTTTGACGACACACTACCACCGGAGGCACGGCGAGATAAGCGAAGAGCGTCAGAATCACAACGTCATTCTCTTGGCAACCCACCATCGCCAAAGACATTGCGAGACAAACGACGAGAGCGATGCCACCCACCACCGCGCTGCTGCAAGCACTGATGAGCATCTTCAACTGATCTGGAGTGTCGCCATGTATTTGATGTGGGGTTTGTTGATGAGCAATCTTCATATCGATCATGATAAATAGCTTGGCAAGTGGTAGTAGGAGTGTGGATAATGGTGTGAGTGACAGGGGAGCTGGTGTGGTTGCTTAAGCATTGTGTCGATTTCATGTTTACCATCGAGGATTTCCTGGTCGTTGGTACCTCAAATCTATGTTTACCACCATAATTTGAAATAGAAAATTTGTTGCTGGATGAGAATGGAGTTCTAAAGGTGTCAAATTTTGGGTTGAGTGCACTGGTTGAAATGATGAAGGATGGGTTGAGAAGATTGTTGTGTATCTTTGTATTTTCTATTATGTTGAGGGTAATGGAAAGAGGGATTTGGGCCTTTTTGAGGATGAACAAGGCGTATTTTTTGATCTGCTTGCAACGATGAAGGGTGGGTGGTTTTTTATTAGATCTGTTGTTCAGCTAGAGTCTTGGGATGATTGTTGGTGTTTTACAAATGGTACCAGTAATTTTCTGATCTATTGGAGTGGTTCTGTTGTTGTTGTTGGTGTAGGCGGGGATGGTTCTGATGCTAGTGTTGCATGTTGTCTTGGTGAGGTGGTGGTGGTGGCGGCCATCGAGTGTGATCAAGTCTATTTTCATCGTGACCGTCTGTGATCAGATGTATGTTATCCATAATTGTATGTGACTTAGTTACATCAGCCATAAATTAGATTGACTTAGTTATAAACAGTCACACTGAAAGCAAATTTGATCACAATTAGTTACAAATAACACAAGTAAGTGAAGGTAGCATTTATGGTCGTGAATTTGAGTTGAAGGTGGTAATGGTGGTGCATTAGAGGTGATAGTAGTTGTGATTGGTGCATGATTGTGGTGATGGTCTACGGTATGTATACTACGACTGATTGTGATCAAATATGTGTCAATTGTGACTTGGTCACACACCGTCACAATTAAGAATCTAGTTACAGACATTCACTCTAAAATAACTTGTGATCTATTAACTATGGCTTTTGTGTTGTTATATTTAATAGTGACTATTTGTGGCCAGGTCTGTGTAAGCTGTTATGGTTTGTCACAATATTTGTGTAAGATATTATTGTTTGTGACCAAACTTGTATTATCTGTGACTATTTTATAACTAATTTTGTATTCATTGTGACTGTTTATGATCAAGTTTGTCTTAATCGTGACAATATGTAACCAAATTTGTGTTAGCAATGGTATGTATAACTAGGCATTTGTTAACGGTTAATGTTTGTGACATGACATGTTTACAATTAAAAATTTGTGACCATATATATGCTAATTGTGATCTCCTATGACCAAGTCTGTGTTAATTGTGACCTACTATGACTAAGTTTGTGTTATTTGTGACCTGTTGTGATCACATCTGTCTTCATTGTGACTGTTTGTGACCACGTTTGTCTTAACTTCAATTATATGTGACCAAGTTTGTGTCAACAATAACATGCATAATCAGACATGTGTTAACCATTAACGTTTGTCACAAATCATGTTTACATTTGAAGTTTGTTCCCATATATATGTTAGTTGTGATCAATTATGAACAAATTTATGTTAATGGTGACCAATTGTGACCAAATATGTTTTCATTATGACTGTTTGTAATCATATATGTCTTATTTTTGACTCTTTTATGCGCATTCCACGTAATATATGAGATTTCGACTAAATCACAAATTTTATAGGTCACAACGATTTATCGATCACAAGTCATCAAATTAATAAGTCACATAGTATTTTTTGATCACAAATCACAAATTTTATATCACAATTTCTTTATCGATCACAAATTATCAAATTAATAGCTCACTTATTATTTTTGAGTCACAAATCACAAATCTTATAGGTCAAAATTTATTTCACGTTGACAAATTATCAAATTAATTGGTCTCAAATTATTTCTCGATCACAAATTATCAAATTAAATGATCACAACTTAACAAAATGAAGTCACAATTACAAACTTAGTCGTAAGTTCACATTTTTTAGGCCACATATCATTTTATTGGTTATAATTATCAATTTTATCGATCATCTATTATTCATTGATCGCACATCAACCAACTTATTGGTCATATTCAACCAAATAATTTGTGACCACCATCACAGTTCGCCACCCCTTGTTGCTAAAAATCTAAATCAAGATATTGCTTCCATATGATCAAAAAGCATGCTAAATTTTTCTGGCAAACTAGTTTAATTCCTTGTTTAAATATGATTGCTCATAAACAGTTTCAATAACTTGTAAGGAGTAGTTCAGATTCACCAATTTGAAGGTGTTAATGGCAACAATTTCGTCTTTTTTCAAAAAGGCGACGTTCATTACCTTCACCATGTGCAAAAATATGCTCTATGTGTCTAAGTCCAAGCTTTTTGATTGCCTTCTTTATAATTTTCAAGCCTCCATCATTTCTTATATACTTGGTGCTAAAACAACGTTATTTGAGAGATTCACTCCACAGTCAAATAAAAGGTATCTTCTATTATTCATCTAAAATATTATTTATAATTGGCATGAGCACCAGCACCATTCCAGTTGCGCTGGAAATAAACAGACAAACCAAAATTCTATTATGCTTTTGCTAGAAGTATTGCACTACAAGAATTATTGTACAACCACCTACTCCAACTACCAGTCACCTCACCACCATCACTACTACCACAATTGCAAACGCACCACCACCACATCGCACCAGTAACCCTTGACACCACAACAAACATGATGAAGTGAAAACAGAGGTAGATTAGAAATGAACCCAAATTTCCCCAGATCAACTAATCAAAGTGTTTTACATAAATACTAAAAACCTTCCTCTCACATTAGATCCATCAACAAAAGGTCTACCTCGAATCGCCCAAAATGCTCCCCAAATCGAAAATCCATACTGCCTCCGCCAACATTGGTGGCGCTATATCCCAATCTTAAGGGTCCTCTTGTCGAGCGCAGCGGTATAACAACCGTGCAGCACCGTTGCTATTGAGGGCAGCGGCGTGAGTGTCGCAGCAACATCGTCACCCACGCCACCGCAGTAATGTTATCACCGCAACTGTGCTTCTCCTTTTCGGTGGTTGTGATAGAGAGAGAATGGAAAGAGTGATAATGGACATGTGTTGTGATAGAGAGAGAAGGGAGAGAGTGTGAGTGAGAAAGGAGTTAACACCTAAATTTTGAAATATTTTGACAAGATTGTTATGTTTGAAATGTAATTGTTACAATTTCCCGTTAACTAATTGAGTTGCTTTTTAATATGTCCGAATTAATTAATTGGATTAAATAATTTATGAACCAAATTTAATTAATTGGACTAATTAAATATTGGACCGGGTTAAGTTTAAAAAACGGGTTAAACCCACTTGGCTTATATTAATGAGTCATTAGGGTATCAGAAAAATTGAAGAGAATATAATTCATAGTGTTGCTAGCACAAGAAAAGAGAAACTTTAATTCTTTTATTCATGTTCCTTGTGTAGATTTTCATTGGAGGCTGGATAATTGGACAATTGTGGATTGCAGATCATGATTGTTCGTACTCTAAGATGAGCAAAGCAGCTTGCAGAATCTACAAAATGTACAATTTCTATCAGAATTTGTTTTTAAACACAAATAAGATCCTTGTTAGGAATTGAAATTTATTTATTTTTCGCTGTGCATGTTAAATAAATTCTCAACAACAAAGATTGATTTAAGGTCATAACTCAATCAAGTAGTATAATATGGCACCCATGGCCAGGTATAAAAGCTCAAACTCTACTCACTTGAGGATTAAGTCAGTACAACATCTAAGATGACAAAAGTGCAACGCATGCCAGAATCCAAAAAGGATCACTGCGTGCAAGATTGTGCGGTCACCCACCAGAATCCAAAACCTGTAAGTTGATGCAGTGCAACCAAAAATTTAGGACAAGTCTAGTCAATGCTGTCTTTACGACAGTCCAAGTCCCTAATCATCCACAGTATTCCTTTCTCTCGAGGTAAGCTGAATTCTCTAAATATTGATTGAAACTTTATCATATTGCCACAAAAAATATACTAACTTCGCCGTCAAAATCTAACTGGCCACCTTATCTCTCCTTTTTTGAGTGGTTGAGATCACTTACTAACATCTCTTCATTAAGGAACATGAGAACATTGGGTCTACTCCACCATTCAATCCTATGCAATCATATATTCTCAACAATGAGACTTCATGTGTATATCACACGTCCCTCACCTCAACGGCACTGTAAGCAGGTGTTTATACTAATCCAGTATAACATTCTCTGCATCCATACACCTTCCGAGTGAAGAATAAAAGTTTCCCATTAATACATAATTTCCTGTGTTTTTTGGTTCTAACTCAAACAGTCCCAGTTCAACATTTTCATGGATCACACAATGTACCCCAAAATGAATGATTTGGTTTAAAAGGCATACTTTTAATTAGTTCACACGCTTCTTCAAGTGAGTCAACACGACCAAAAAGATCAACCGTGCAAGTGTAGTGATCAGTTCGAAGACTAACCTAGTAATTTTTGTGCATGAAATTAAATAAATTTGTCATCATCTACCAAGCCTCTATGGCTACAATCGTGCAAAACAGAAGTAAGTTGACTTCATTAGGTTTGACCCCAGATTGAACAATTTGATTGAAAAGAGAGATAGCAACCTCACCGTGTCCATGGATTCCGTAACCAGATATTATCACACTCCATGAAACAATGTCCATATTCCTCAAGGAGATCTCATTGAAGAGTGTGAGCTAATTCTAAACTTCCACACTTTGAGTATATATCAACCAAACCAATAGCAATGTCAATCTTGGAAATAAACTATGCTCTTATCCGGCAACCATGCATATTCAACGTCTGCTGCAGATCTGTTACCATATATGTAAGAAGGAGACTTTTCCAGGTTACATCATCGGGTTTAATTTCTTCTAACAACATTTGTTTGAAAAGTTCTATAGATTCTGTTGCAAGCTTGCTATGAACACACCCAAAGAGAATTGCATTCCATGGGATGGTTCTCTTTTTAGATGTCCAAGAGAACACCCTGAGACTAAGTTTAACACAATTGCATTTAGCATAAAGGTCGATCAATGCAGTTTCAACATCAACATCAGATTCAAGCTTTTGCATGATTGCCCAGCCATACAAACATCTACCAAGCCTCAATTTAGGCAAAATTTTTACATGCTGCAAAAAGTGAAGCCAATGTCACCTCATTAGGCGTCACACCATCATTCTACATCATTTGACACAGCCTGACTGTACTTTTCCAATCAGCAGGTAATATGTTCCCATTTATCATAGTAGTCCAAGTCACCACATCTCTTTCCACCATCCCATAAAAAACTCCACTTGCTTCATCCACTCTTCCGCATTTCAAATACATGTCCACAAAGCATTCTAAACTGCCAATCTTTTCCCTAAACCCTTCTCTCCCACTAATAAATGCACCTTTCTCTCCACCTCCAAGTTCTTCAAATAACTACGAACTGAAAAAAACAGAAATAACCGTTACACAATCAGCCTTCGTCCCCACTATCCACCATTTCCCTAAAACCATCAAAGCCTTTTTAGCACCGTCATTCCGAAAATACCCACTAATCATTGTGTTCCAAGAAACCACCCCTTTCTCCTTCATTGCATCAAACACTCTTGTAGCCCCATCTTTATCCCCCACGCTTCATAAACATAGCCAACAAAAAATTTCCCACAAATGTTCCCAACCCAAATCCACTTTTAACAGTTAACCCATGAACCACAAGGCCCAAATCAAGCAACGTTAAATCCCCACAAGCCAGAATAACAAACGGGTATGTGTTCTTATCCGAATAATGCCGACATCACTCAAGCATTTCCACAAACAGTTTGAGAGCCCCAAGATGAAACCCATTTTCAGTGTACATTCAAATCATTGCCTTGTATGAGAGCAAGGACCGATCAGACAATTCATCAAACAGTCTGCAGACATAATTCACACGGCTGCATATTACGTACGCTGAAATCACCAAAGAGAGAAAGTGGGTACCGTTGGATAGCAGGCTTAATATGATAACATGGGCGTGGAGTTTCTTGGTGGTTCACAAGGATTTGGCAGTGGCGCAAGAGTGACTCGCATTGTACCGACGTAGTTAGGAGAATGCGTTTAAGAGTTTTGGACTAAGATTGTGATACGCCATTCATGAATTGGCAACTGTATTTCTAACAATTTCATTGCTTCTCATTTGCTAAAGGAAGCATGGGTATTACATCAGGTGAGGTTATTACTAGCAATGAACGTGGAAGACAAGAATAGTGTCATATATGGTATGTTGGGAAGAAATTAAACTGGTCGTGGAAGAAACATCTGTGAGGGAAATGCAGCAGCTGATTTAGTGGCTAATGAGTGACTGAAAATTGACAACCGGCGATCATTCTACCAAATAAAGTTCAAGGCAAACCCTTGGGTCTTCATCTTAAGGATCACGAAATTACAAGTGTTAAAGAAATTGAATTTAAGTTGTGGAAAGGTTATTGCATCACATTAGGATTATGTAGTTTATGTGAATTCTAAATGTTGTCGAATCCTTGAAATATTTAATCGTTTATATAAACCAACACAATAATACTCTTACAATTTCCTTTTAAAATATGTTTAGTTAGTCAAAACTACAAATTCGTGTTCCATTAATGGTCCGCAATTGTAACTTCATACGTCCACTTGTTTCAACCTAATTTAGAACGATGGAGTCCATTTACGAGTTGAGATCTCTTGTTCCGATTTGATTGTCATCTTGGTTGTCTCTTCACTCAAATCTTGGCCACTCAATACAACTTGAAATAGTATGTTATACAGTACACTACAAGTGACATCACATTTGACGTGACATTTTTATATTAAAAAATGTAGTGGGGTGTCAATGTTTGAGCAAATGGTCATTTCAAACGGGGACAATACATCTCAACTATCTAGTTGTATGACCTTTAGCCACATTGAATACATGGAGGTAAATAAAACCACATGAATAAAACTAAGTTAACTAACTGGCGGTCACTACAATTTGCTCTTCGTTGAAAGAAGGTGACATAGATCAAATGAATCCTAAGTCGGCAAAGGATAAACAAAATGCATGAAAAACATTTAACAATAAGGATTAATTTTAACGAGCATGTCATAGCAATTTTTAATGTATTCAATGCTCTTTGAATAACTAAAGCTTAAGTTTCACATAAAATAAAACTCGTAAGACACCATGAAGACAAAGATTGAACCTTTAAGCTGCAGAGTAGAGGGAAATTGAATATGCTATTGCACACTTGTAAACAAAACCTTATGAAGGAGGACAACTTCGGATCATTAATCTTGTGTTTAGTCAAGTGGACTCAATATGAAATGACAATAGTAAGAGAGAAAAAGACGTTAAAATTTTGTTTACTTTAGTGTTTAGTACAATCTAATACCATGCATTAAATTCTCGTCTCTTTCGAGTAGAGATCTACTGTTACAGACATGTTATCGTCCAATACATTTTTGACACCTCGACACGTCACATCTTAATAGAAAATGGAAAGACGTTAATATGTAATGTGTAGATGTGTCAAATAATGGAAGACAACAAGTTTGGGACATCGGATGTGGGCTTCTCTCATTCAATGTTGGATTGGATACTATACGACTTGAGTTTAATCCATTGAATTTCAAATATTATGGTTGAATTTAACTGAATTACATAAGGTCGGATAATATTGCTTGATATACGAACATAAGCTAAACTCATTCCTGATAAATTTGGAGCTGAATATAAGATTCCGTTTTCACTTTCAGTTAATTGAAAATTTCATGCGTTAAAATTACTTCACAATTTAAGACACAGTCTTGTGAGTAAATGCGAATTCTATACAATACACGTGGAGTTCAAAAAACACAACGTGGAGGGTCACCATTCAAAGATGCTAAGAAGCCTGCATGGAGAATGCAGATGAAGAATTACTTACGACGACCTTGCAATGGGATGAAAGTTTAGGAACAACATAGCCTAATTTCACTATTAAGTCCCAAATGAAGATAAGTGAAAAGCCATTTTGCTATATTTACATTAGTCTTCTTGTGAACAACCAAATAGATTCTTGCTTCCATCTCATAGCCAAGGAGAAGAAATAGAAAGATCTTATCTTTAGCCTACTTGTGACTTCTGACAAACGTGATTTTAATCTTATTCATACCATCAAAAGTGGACTTTGAAAGTATTTTATTGATTGATATTGATTGTAATAGAATAAATTCAATATGGATGGCTTATGAAGAAATGTAAAATCGAGTGAAAATGATTAAGAAGGAATACATTATGGAAGATGTGGACAATGTGTAAAGATTTGAATGCTGAGGACCCACGATGCAAATAAAAAGGGACTTAAGCTGAATCACTATGAAAATCCAAATGCCAATTTGAATAGAAAACAAAAAGGACTACCTTGAGCTCGCAAGACTGTCCTATGCAATCACAAGAATGTGAGATTTTTTCCAGGATAATTATATAACCATGCGGTCATAGTTCACTATACCATGCGATTACATGGTTGTCCGTCTCAATAAAATTCTATTTTCTAATTTAAGTTGACTATATGGAATGGGATGGATACATGAATTTAACCTAATTTTCGAGGGTACAAACGGGGTTCTTCAGATTGCAAAAGGGAGAATAGTGATTTGGAGAGAAAAACACATTCAGTTACACAAATTCAAGAATCTTTGGTAGGAATTGGGGATTTCAAGCAAAGGAGAATTTGGATTTCTCATGGACTCCATTGAATGGATTCAAGGGCCTCAAATTACTCTTCAAGTTTCTTCTTGCAATTCACTATTCTAGGTGATGAGTTTTCCATTCATAATGTGTTTTTGTAAAGGGAAATAGCAATAGCGGGCCCTAACTTTTTTAATTTTTGCAAGCTTTATCCTAACTTTCATTTTGTGCCAGTGAAGACCCCTAGCTTTTTATAAATATATAGTTGGAGTTTATCTGGACAGAAATCGTCTACTTTGCCATTAATTGACTACAAAATGAAAAAATTGATCAATTTTGATCAAATTATAAAGGGCAAAATGGTACCTTTCATTTTTCCCATATTAAATAAGTTATTTAATTAAATTAAAAAACAAACAACTAAATATAAATATATAAACCCTCACCCCTAATAAAAACCTCTCTTCCTCTTCTTCTCCAACAAAACACTTCACCGCCGCCGCCGCCGCCGCCACCTTCGACAACACTGTCACCAACTTCACCACAACTCCCTTCACCACACTACTAGTGCCTCACCCTCCACATAAAAAAACAAAGAAATGCCCACAACAAACTACTAAAACTCACAATAAACTAAGTAACCCCCAAATTCCAGTCAAGAGTTGCAGGAAAATAGCTCTAATCGAGAGTTCTGGTCAACCCACACCCCTCATCCATCGAAACCAGTACATAGAACGACATCGCCACCATAACAAAAATTTTCGATCACAAAACCAGAACACAACAATTTTCGAACTCAACACACAAAGAACACAACAATTTTCGAACTCAACAAACCCCCACAAATAAATCAATTTAATAGCCTTTGATTGAAAGCACAATCCCA
>CAIGRL010122393.1:0-13342 GCA_903798325.1 Fraxinus xanthoxyloides | reverse complement strand
TGTAATTCTACTTGTAAATGTTTAATTTTGAACATTATTTGTTTTCAATGCTTGCTTTGGATATTGATGTAGTTATTTTAGTATTGTTTGCTTTGGATTATAAAATTTTGAATTTGTATTTTAATTGAAAATTTTTTGTTTAAAAAAAAAAATATATTTTGGCGGCCCCGCCCCGCCCCGCTTTAGACGGGGCGAAGCACGGGGCGGGGGGTTGGCAGGAGCGGGGGTGCCCCGGCCCGAACCCGCCCCGTTGCCATTACTACGTTCAGATGATCATATTGCTGGGGGCAGCCAAGATCTCTTCTTCTGTAAATCCATCATACTTAGCAAACCTTAGGGATAAGTATGAAATTCCCTATGATATTGAGCTTCTTTTCCCATCTCCTAACGAGCAAGCCTGCTATCCTAGGCAAGTTGTGTTGTCGTTAATGAGTTTTTATTTAAAGCTGGACTTCGTCTTCCGATCCACCCCTTCTTTCTCACTGTCCTTAAGTTGTACGGGTTGACTCCAACCCAGCTAGTACCCAATGCCTGGGCCCAGTTGGTGGGGTCTTACTTCCTTTGGAGTGGATCTCCATGGGCGAGGACATGCCCTTGCGCGTCTTCTAGACAATATACTAACCTCGATCTTTAGGAAAAGTGGACTCTAAGGGGTGGTATTCTCTATGTCATTGGGGATCGCACTCCCCCTCTGTCCTAGGCCTGCCCTCCTCCAACAAAGGATGGAAGGAGACCTGATTCTAGGTTAAAGTGAGGTGGGAAGAGTGAAAGGGTGACATCGTCCCACATGTCAAGTCCCGACCTCGTACTCCGATGCCCGTGAGTGCATTCCTTGCTTTTTCAATTTTTCGAAATAATGAGATCTGATACTTACATTTTTTGTGTTTACTTTACAAGGTCAGTTGAAAAGTTCTAATTTACTGAGAGTGACTAGGATACTCTAACTAAGGTCTACAAGCGACCTTCATCCTCGTGTGACTTTGACTGTTTGATCTAGTTGAGGCATTTTTTGAAGAGTTTTGCTTGATGGTAAGAAGGGGTAAGATGTTCTTATATTTAGCCATTTTTTTAACCTTTTTGTAGAATCTTACTGACCTTGTTCCTTTTTTCTTATAGAAAACTTCGAGAAGAGGAGGCATCCCATTCCTAATATGGTGACAATCCTTGCCACCATCTCCATCTCGAAAAGAAAGGGATGTAGCCTTCATCTGCTGGAGGGGGATAAAATTGAGAAAGTTAGTAAGGATGCTGCCTTTCAGAAGGAGGGACGACGCCTATGTCAGTTATGGGGAAAAACATTTTGAGGAAGAGTCCAAGAAGAGGTTCAAGATTTCCCACCTCCGGTGGGATGGGTAGTTCTGATAAAATTCCTCCTCCTTATTTAGAGGTCACAATAGGGGAGAAGTTGTTGAACATCTCAATTGTTGTGGCCTCTGGGATAGAAAATACCAACTGTTGTGGAGTCCCAGAGGCAAGATCCCTCGAAGAAGACAAGGACTACAAGTGACTCCACCACTTTAGAAGCTCCCAAGTCCAAACTTGTCTTGAAGAAGATGAGTGCTAAATTGACAGCAAAAGCTCTTATCCTTCTCCCTCCAGAAGTACAAACTGCCACCGCCACCGCCACCGCCACATATGACAAGTACTTGATGAAGTGGTGGAAGAACCACGTGGAGACAAGTGATGTTGTCAACGTCTTCACAATGACGGTGAGTCAAGCTAGGAGGGCCTTTGGCATGGCCATAGAGGTTGAAGCCCTCTTTAAAAACCTTCAAAGTAAGAATCGATGGTTCATGAATAAAGCCTTTCAGGTCGATGAGGCCGCCAACAAGGCCAAGGTAGAAGTGGAGGCCTTGAAGAAGAAACAATTTGAGGAGTCAGTGAAACTTACCTTTTCCTTAGTAGAGATAGAAACTTTGAAGAAGGAGGACCACCTATCTTAGAATAAGGTGGCCTCTCTTACTAAGCGAGTAGAGACTTTTGATGCACATCAGAAGCTGGTGGCTGAGGCCTTGGGGAAGGCCAATAAGGAGAAATATACCTTGAAAGGGCAGGTGGGAAAACTAACTTCCAAGGTTGTTGGCTTGACGACGAAGTGGAAACTGTCAGAAGAGATGTCGAACTTGCCGACACGAAGCTGAGAAGAGGTTCCTCGCCAACTTCCATTTATCTAAGGAATATCAACGTTTTACCAAGTACTGGCAAAATTATGCTTACACAGATATGACAGAGTGGCTAGAGGTCAACATCCAAGTTATTGAGCGAAGATGATGCAGCATAAGCAGCTGTTGTCGAAGAAGTGGCTCCCAACTCAATAGTTCCATTTGTGGCTCCTCAATCCCCACCCACTTAGGGTTTAGGACTTCAATGTATTTTTCTTCTCTTTTGTAAATACCATTTTATGAATGAAGTTCTGCTTTTATTCAATACTTATGTTCTTTTACTTTTCTACATTTATTACTTTTGCTTTATATTCTGACGTGCTCTTTATGATTTAAACTACTTGTACTTCAACAATTACATCAACTTAATAATAACATCAGAAGAATAACTTCAAAAGTATAATAATATCAAACTTATGAATGTTGAAGTTCAAAAACATGGAACATGTAACAAGGTCAGCTCATGCAACATGAACCTCGGTAACATAATCAAACTTGCAAAATGAGGTCTGCCATAACAACATAATACTTTTGAAACATGAACCTCAGCAACATAATCAAACTTCCAAAATTTTACAAGTGTTAAGTAGGTCATACATTTCAACAAAGTTCAAAACTTGAACATATCAGACTTCAAAAATAAACTTACTGAAGTTCTCTTAACCACTTCAGAACTTACTCAGTCAGATAATCAAACATATAATGATTAGACGCGCATGTTAGAGTTAAGTAACACCAAACCTTTGCACATCGTACTTCGATTGCAACTCAAACGTTAAATTTTTTTGTCCAAGTATTAGAAGGTCGTGTACCTTTATAAATTTTTGAACTTATGTACATTAGTACGTGTGAACTGGGGATCTTTAGTACTTAAGCACTTCATACTTTAGCCTGACTTTGTGATTTTGTAATTTATAATTTACACAAGTATAGACAGTTTGCTTTACCTTTCACTTTCCTTAGCATGGATTAAGTGGTTTGCTCATGCTGAGGCTTCCCTAACAACTTTAGTTGTTAAAGGCAAGTGCCACACTTCACGAGTTCAGATGTGTTCCTTCTTAGGATCCAACTCCTCTTCAAAGTGTCCACGCGACCCTCCTTAGGGACAAATCATCTATGAAGAGGCTTCCCCTATGAGTCTTTTTCATTATGATGTTCCTTTTTATTTTTGATGAGCTTGTTACACTTGACAGTCATTAACTTTCCTGAGCATGAGGTTGAGCAATTCAACCATGCTGATGCTTCCTTAACTCGTTAAAGGCATGTGTCATTTCGCAAGGATAGATGCATTCCATTTTTGGATCCGGCCCCTCGTCAAAGTGCCCACTCATAGGGATAGATCATCTATGAATAGGCTTCCCCTATAAGTCTTTCTCATTAGGATGCATTTTATATTTTTCATGATTTTGTTTGGCAAAGATTTTAACTTACCTTCATTAGTACAATGTTGAGCGGTTCGCCCATACTGAGGCATCCTTAAAGACATGTGCCACACTTCGCGAGTGCATAAGTGGTCCTCTTTGGGATCCAGCTCCTCGTCAAAGTCCACCCGTCTCTTCATAGGGACTGGTCGTCTACGAAGAAGCTTTCCCTATGAGTCTTTCTCATTATGAGGTACTTTTATATTTCATTTTGTGAATTTTGTTTCCTTCGTATGGGGTTGTGCGGCTCTCCATTCTCAGGTTTTCTTAGCTTTAGCTAAGGGCATCTGCAACACTTTACGAGTAGGAGGTGGTCCCTATGAGATCCAACTCTTCGTTAAGGTGTTCACACTTCCCTGTATAGGGACAACTCGTCTATACAGAGGTATCCCCCAAGGCTTTAGCACTTGGGAGGTATTTTTCACTCATGAACTATATAATAAAAGTCATTTCATTGAATTTCAAACTGAATATATAAGATATTTACATCATTGATAATACATACGTAGATGTTCTATATTTTATGGACGAGGCTATGCCTTTCCATCCATATACTCAATTCTGTAAGTTCCCAATCTAACCTTTTCACTGATACGATAAGAACCCTCTCGGTTGGGACCAAGGGTTCCTGAACTATGCTCTTTAGAGGAGAAAAATACTTTTCAAATACCAACTCATTCAAACTAAATGACTTCTTTTTCACTTTCGAATTATAGTATCTAGTTATTTTTCTTTAATAAATGGCCAATTTTGCTTGAGAGTCATCCATTCTTTCTTCAAGGAGGTCGAGTTCACATCTCCTCATTTCGTCATTAGTTATCTCATTGAAGTGTATTCAACGAAGAGATGGTAGACCCGCTTCAACTGAGCTCATAGCCTCAACACCATAGGCTATAGAGAAAAGGGTCTCTCCTATAACAGTTCTGCTCGTAGTTGCAATAGCCCTGAGTACTTGAGGTAGTTCATCGACCCATGCTCCTTTACAGGCATCCGTTTCCTTTTCACCGTATACTTGATCATTTTGTTAACACCTTCAACCTACCTATTTGCCTGGGGATGATTTAAGGAGGAAAAATGCTTCTCGATGCCCAACTCCTCAATTCTAACCTTCTTGTTGTCAAATTGTCTACCATCGTTTGTTACAATCGAATGAGGAATATCAAACATACAGATGATATTCTTCCATAGGAACTTGGAAGTGTTAGCCTCAATGATTTTGGCAAGTGGCTCGGCTTCTACCCATTTGGTGAAGTAATCAATGGCGATAATCTCGAAGATAGATTTTTCCCTCCCTTTGAGATGATACGATCCAGGATGGGCCGAAAGTTACATGGAATTTGATGATTGATGGGAAGTGATTAATGGCAAGTTCGAGTCTTCAAAGGGTTAATAAAAGTTGTACAAATGCATGCTCGAGAAACGGGACACATGTGGTTGAAGACAACATGCCAAAGAACAAGTTACATGTTGGGGTCGAACCTCGAAACATTGTGGAGCAAGTTGGTAGAAGAAACTAAATGGATCAACTCGGTTAAAGCAGCAAACAAGCAGCGTGGATGAAAATGTGCATAACTTTCAGTTCGGGTGTCAGATTTTCACCCATGAGTATAATCTGGAATCATCACGAAATTTTACACAAGAAAAAAAGGTGTTATTTTTAACACTATGCAGTCGTATAGTGTAAAATGAATGCGACCGTACACCTATCTCATTATGCGGCCGCATAGTACATTTTCAAGGTGAAACTTTCCTTTTTGCATGGAGTTGCTTATTTTGATTATAATTCTTATTTTTGATAATTTTCATATTCTTAGGACTCTATATTCCATTTTTACTTAGTTCATAGGTTTTCCATATAAATATGTTATTTTCTTCGTTGTAAACATGAAGTTTTGATTATGAATTAATGAAAGGTGATTTGCTTTCCTTCTTTGTTTCTTGATGGAATAATTTACCGAACTTATCAAGATCTAAAAATCTTGTGGCATTCAAAATCAGGGTACAATCCAATTACCGTGTGATCAAGCAGTCGATGAATCATTTTATTAGTTGCTTGGTTCATTGTTTTTGGATTAAATCCAAAACTTTGATTCGTTGGCATTCTTGGGTTTCGTGTCAATATCGTGCGGGGTTGCATAGTGTTCGTTGCTATGTGGTTCTCATCGAAAGAGGTCCTATAAGAAAAATTTCCCACTTTGCAAATGACCAAGGGCTGGACACAATATTCAACTATTGAGAAGGTCGCCTCTTAATAGTAGTGAAGCGTTTGACACTTATCACATTTTCTAACAAACTGTTGCATATCATTTTTAAAGATAGGCCAGTAGTATCCCTATTTTAGTACTTTTTGTGCTAAGGATCATCCTCCGGTGTGGTTTCCACATACCCATTTATGGATTTTTTGGAGTACAAATTTTGCTTGCTCTCCTATAATACATCTAAGCAGGAATAGTGGAAACCCACGTTTGTATAGTATATCGTCCTGGTTGACGAAGTGGGCAACTCTCCTTTTGAGCTTCTGAGCCTCCTCCTTTTCATAGGGTAGGATCTGGTCTTTAAGGAAGGATATGATTGGCTTCATCTAAGATAGAGCGTCCTCAACCCATATAATAGCTTCACTAGTGGCTATAGAAGGTCAGGAAAGCTGTTCTATAGGTACAACGGTGAGTAATTCGAAATCTTCACAGAGCGTGGGATTTGCACCAATTCGAACCTTTCAAAGGATGGGATGAAGTCCATAACCAATTTCAAGTATGTTATCATAAACTTATCTCTGGCTGAAAAATTACGATGAACTTGACTCACTACTAGCTAGGAGTCATTGCTAATGACGAGCTTCTTTACTTGCACCTCTTTGGCTAACTTATGCCCCAAGAAGGGCCTCATATTCTGTTGCATTGTTGGCTACTTTGAAACCGAATCTCACAGCACAAGTATGCTTTTGTCCCTCCGAACTGACTAAGACAACCTTTGCTCCTAACCTTCTCTCTCCTGATGATCCATCAATTGAAAGGCTCCAAGTTCGAGGTTCAGCGGGTTTCATCTCTTTTTCCATTTCTAGAGCAAGAGTGAGTTCTCGCACAAAATTTGCTAATGTCTAACCCTTTTTGGCTGTCCTTGGCTTAAAGACAATATCAAACTTATTAAGTTCCATAGACCACTTAAGTAACCTCCCTGAAGCNCTTTTGTCCCTCCGAACTGACTAAGACAACCTTTGCTCCTAACCTTCTCTCTCCTGATGATCCATCAATTGAAAGGCTCCAAGTTCGAGGTTCAGCGGGTTTCATCTCTTTTTCCATTTCTAGAGCAAGAGTGAGTTCTCGCACAAAATTTGCTAATGTCTAACCCTTTTTGGCTGTCCTTGGCTTAAAGACAATATCAAACTTATTAAGTTCCATAGACCACTTAAGTAACCTCCCTGAAGCATCGGCCTTCTGTAGCACTTGCTTGAGGGGAAAGTTCGTCAACACATGTATACTATGAGCTTGGAAATATGGTCTCAACTTGCTTGATGTCGCCACCAAAGAAAGAGCTAGCTTCTCCATGTCTACATAGTGAGTCTCTGCCGCCAAGAGTGCTTTACTGAGGTAGTAAACATGTAGTTGGTGATCATTCTCTTCTTTTATCAAAATCAAATTGATAGCCTCGGAAGTCACTGCTAAGTACAACTGGAGTAGCTCATGATCCTTAGGTTTGGATAGGAGGAGAGCCTGTCCCAAGTGCTTCTTCATCCCTTATAAGGCTTCCTCACACTTCTCTGTCTATTGAAACTTATTTAATCATTTTAATATTTTAAAGAAAAGTAGACACTTGTCTGTTACCTTTGAGATGAAGCATTTCAAGGCTGCTACTCATCTAGTAAGGCTCTGTACCTTTTTGGGTTTCTAAGGTTATTTCATCTCAATCAAAGCTTTGACCTTTTCAAGGTTCGCTTCAATGCCTATTTGGTTGACGATATAGCCCAAGAATTTTCCAGAAGTAACTCCAAAGGCACACTTTAAAGGATTGAGTTTCATCCAGTATCTTCTCAAAATTAGGAATGTTTCATTAAGGTTCTTAACATGATCCCCCTACTTTTAAGCTCTTCACCAGCATGTCATCCACGCAGACCTCCATGATTTTTCCAATAAGGTTGGCGAACATTTTATTGACAAGTCTTTAGTAGGTAGGTCTAGTATTTTTCAGCCTGAAGGGCAAGACCTTGTAGCAATAAAAACCATGTGATAAGTGAGGTGTGCTCTTCATCTGCTGGGAACATAGGAATTTGATTGTATCTAGAATATGCATTCATGAAACTAAGAAGTTCGTGTCCGACAGTTGAGTCCACAAGCTGGTCTATTCTGGAAAGCTGTTAGCTGTCTTTAGGACATACTTGGTTTAAATTTAAAATGCCTATGCAAACCCTCCACTTTTCGTTGTGTTTTTTGACCAATACTGGGTTCGAAACCCACTTAGGATACACTAATTTCCGAATAAATCCATTGTCGATCAGCTTCTTAACCTCATCCTTTAGAGCCTCATACCTTTTAAGGTTGAGAACTCTTTTTTTTTTCCTATGTACTATGACCTTTGGGATATTTGGATACCATGTCACCACGTTTCCATGCGAAGACATCAAGACTTTTCAGTAAACAACTTTTTAGCTCCCCTTTTGGTTCTATTGTCCGATTTCTTCCAACCTACAAGTGTTTGGAGGGATCTTGTAGGTCTGCTTGGATGCTTTCCAGTTCCTCCATAGGTGCTGTTTGAGGCTCACAATCAATGATGTGAGGGTCCAACTTTTCCATGTTAGCTGCTTCTTCAGCAACCCTCCCTTCTTTAGAGGTGGTCCATTCTTCACATACAACCTCTTCTTCATAGGTTCGTATGACTCCAAGGATGTCCCCTTCTTCAGGGGCATCGATCACCTCGACGTCTTTCCCTTATTTAAGCGTGTCGTTCATGTCAAGGCCGGTGATAATGACATTGACATTCCTTCATTTAGCTTTTCTTAGAAAGTTCGAGTAACATTCTCTAACACTTCGTTGTTCACCTCGGATAGTAGCTATGCCATTTTCAGTTAGGAACTTCATACTTAAGTGATGAGTGGAGGTGAGAGCCTATAGTTCCTTCAAGGCTGGCCTCCCAAGTACTCCATGACAAGTAGAACGATTATCATCCACAAACAATTCTATAAAGTGGTGAGTAGTCAGGGTGCAATCCCCATCTCTATTGCTAAAGTGATTTTATCCCTTTGAATGACGCTATCTCCTGTAAAGCCATAAAATGGGGAACTCATTGGGGTCAACTCGTGGTCAACTTTCATCTTGTCAAAAGTAGTTCCAAAGATGATGTTGATCGAGCTTCCATTATCCACCAACATTATTTTCAAGCCTTTTCGGACCACAACACCATCACCACTAGGCGACACAATGTGGATACTGTACTTCTTAGGTAAATGTGATTGCTAGAATTACTCTTCCAGTAGAGAATTCGTTAACTATGAAACTTGTCATAGGAGGGTCCTTTGCTTCTCTATCGTAGTTTCTCTGTAAGTTTCTAGACTCTCCTCCCTACATGTAGGCTTCCAAGGATTGTGTCAATTTTCCTGATGGGTTCTTGGTCATCATTTGCTAGGGGGCTTCGTCTTTACCTTTGACCTTCTCTGGGTCTTTCTGCATTATTATCTTTTTCCCTTTGGGTTTAGTTCTATTGGGGCGTCTCGGCTCAACATTCCTAGGTTCTTGGGTCTGCTCGGGATGAACACCTCTTCATAAGCGCTTGACTCTTAATTTATGTTTTGGGAGTGTCTTGCTACGTCCCAACAGTTCTCTGTCCTGTGGCCATGGGATTGATGGTAGCTATAATAACTAGGCGCTTCATCCCTATTTCTAGGTTTAATGCCTCGCCCCTTACCTTTTCTTCTTTGTGAATACCTCTAGTAGTGCTGGTTCTGATGCATTTCAGCTTCAGGGTTTACTTCCTCATAAGCCAAAGTGGGTACTACATTATGTGTTGCTGCAGTTAGTGCTTGTCCATGATTAAGAGGTTTCTGGTGATCCATCAAATGGGAGGTATGACATCTTTCTCTTTGCATCTGAGGAAGGAGAATTCCATGGCTGACCCTGTTCCTATGATCTCTCAATTCTTCATTGAGGATTTCTTGTCTTATCATTTCTAATAGGGCATCATAGGTGGTAGAGTCTTTGTTTTACACGTCTCTCGAAAGGAGAGAGTTCATGTCCAAACCTCATCTTAAGGCAGTTAAAGGTTTCCTATCTGTGACTTGCACACAGTAGGTCATTTTATTAGTGAAACGGGACAAGAAACTTTTCAGCATGTCGCCATGTTGTTGTCGCATATCTTGCAATCGTTGAATGGATCTTTCGCCCTCTTTGCTGCTGGCAAAGCATTTTAGGTACGTCCTTTTAAAATTCGGCCAGCTCTGGATGCTACCTTCTGGCAGCCTAGTATACTAGATTTCAACTCCTCCACTTAAGGTCAAGTGGAAGGTTCTGCACTTCATAGTTGGGGTGACCCCTTTCAAATTCGTATGTGTCTTGAAGCTATTGAGACGCTTCGTGGGGTCACCTCTCCCATCATACTTAGGAAATTAAGGGAATGTGAAGTGGCTCATCATTGGGACGTTCCTAATGCCTTGTGAGAATGGTGAGTTTGCCATCAAAGTTGCAGGACCTCTATGGTTTATCAGAATATTCCTCCTTCCCTTGCTGAGTTTGAAGAGGTGGTTAGGAGAATCCTGCTTCACTCATAGCCCAGTCCCTTCTTTCACACCTCTGGGAATATGAGGTTCTACATAGAAGGTTGGTCCTTGTCTTTCATACTGATGAGGCTCTTGTTTCCTATTTTTAGGCACAGGAAAAGGAGGATGAGCCTGCCTATTTCTAGGCATAAGGGGTGAATGTGCCTACCTATTTCTAGGCAACCCCAGGCTTATCCTATCGAAGACACTTGCTGACCTTTAAGGTCGGTCTTTTGACTCATAGTTCAGAGAAAAGTTATATGGAGCCTCTTGGGGTCATTTAGAGGCATAATTGGTTGATGTATCAACCTCAACCTCTCTTTCCTAGGGAGCTCCATCCTAGTGTGATGGTATCCAGCCATTTGGCTTTGGACTTCTTCTTCTTCACAATAGTACCCTTAAGGGCCATGAAATGCATTTTTAGGGACTGCATGGAGGAACTGGGTACCCTCATCGATCTTGCATGCTCATTAGCATTTCATGCATAGCCATATTTTGCTGGGTTATATTTATCATGTTGGAAACCATTGTGGCCATTTCTCTATTGAGCCTAGTTGCAACCTTGCCCCTACTATTGGTCCCCTTCTTCAGGGTGTTTCCTCGTCCTACGAGGTACACTCCCATTACTTGAGCTCATTTTTCACAAACATTTTTCTCAACCAAATGTTCATTTCTTCAAGGATCAAATAAATATCAGATTTTTGGACTTTTCAAGAATTCTCCTTTTTCAAGGGTTGGAAGTTTCTAACGGACCTTTCTTCAAGGACACTCATTTTTCAAGGGTTAAGACTCTATCAACTAAATATTTCTAGCTACCTTTCTCCCACATATATCTTCGTGGTTAAATGTAAGATTTCCTACCGATGGTACCAATCTTTTGTCCCTAAAAAATGAGCCAACGGATGCTGGGCCCACTCAGGCCAAGTCAAGCATGAATCTGACGAGTTCCTATCGAAGTAATGACAATAGCAAGGATGAAATAAATGTGGGAGGTACTTTGTGGTAAGAGACAGAAATGTTCAGGCTCCAACAGGTGAAACAAAGGTAATCGCCCTAGCAATGATCATCGGTCGGAAGTCAAACTAATTTATACGGTGATAAAAGGGAATATGTGAAAGAATAGATGAAATGTGCATAGAATTTGCTATATTGTATATTGAAATTTGTGTTCAATGAACTTGTAAAGAAGATGAGAAATATTCAACCAAGTATTTGTATGAATTTCTTGAGAGTTCAAGTGTATATTTCAAATGTATGATTGTCAAAATTCCAACCAACCACCCAATCGTAAATTTCTCCCCCTTTTATTCAATTACAAAGAGAACATATTTATACTTTGGATCAAAATCACGTAGGCTCATCTCCATAATTGACGCTTCACACCACTTTTTACTCATGTAATTAATACATTGATAAGGGGTCAGTCACTCTATACAATAGGCTGACACACTGACAAACTTTATTACAAGTGTTACATCAATCACTTCTAAAAATTTTTTGAATCTATTACAAGAGACAACATCGGTTTCATGAGCTTCAAACGAGTTTGAGAGCCTTAGAGAGGTCTTTGAGGTGAGTTCTCTAAGTGGAGTGTGCTTCGTACTCGAGGCAGTGCCTCAGCATGGACTTCGGCCTTGTAGTGCAAAGACTTTGATTTTGTTTGATTTCTTCATATTTTGACCTCATGAGTTTTTATTTACCTTTCTTGTTGACTTTCTGCCTACGTGGCTTGCTACAGGCACTTTTATTTTTAGCCTCGGATGTGAGACGTAACAATATGAAGGAATATTGTCAAAATGTTACATAACTATTTCAAAACTCTCAAGAACAAAATAAGCAACTTATTATATAAATGAATGATGATCAAGCATTCAAAGAAACAATATTCATGTAATTTAAATTAATCACGCAAATCGAACTAAAAGAAATAGTCTTCAAATTAAAACATTAAAATAATGGTTTATATCTTCATGACATCATCCCAAAACTTACAAATTTAGCCTATCAAATTATTTTAACATCAAAGCAAAAAAAAAAAATTAAAATTCATCACCTGGTACATATAATTGCAAGAAGAAGTAAAAGTATCTTCAAATTCAAGCTTTAAATTTTCAAAATGTTATTTTCCTTGAATATCTTCCTAACCTTAATTTTCGCATTCTAAGTTAAATCATTGGTCAAACTACTTTCTAAAGCTTGGACGAAATAAGAAAGAAACAAATTTTTCTTTCAAGATTTACACCATGTAATCGCATGGTAGTCACCATTACGATCACATGGCATAGCCACGCTGTTCTATGCAAATCACAAACATGACCATACGATCGCGTGGGCTATTGCCATTAGATCGCAGTGCTAAACTATGACTCAGTAAAGTTTGATCTTTGTTTTCAATCACGTAGTCAATTTAAGTCCGTAGCAATTATAATTCAAGTTGATCCATATCCTCAGAATTAAGCACACAACTCATCATTCTTGCTCAATTTTCATCTCTTTTCTTCAAAATCTTGACCAAAATCGATTTTTACCTAAAGAAACAATATTTACATGAGATTAAGCAATGATTCCCTAAAAGCATTCCCAAATATCCATGTCTAAGGGTTTAGATAAATACATAAAATGTAAGTGTTATGCCCTAGGTCCAATCAACTTTGGACATAAACACTTTTAATGTATATAATCGATGCCTATTTATGACAACATCTGTTATTTAACAGAATTAATACTCTATTTAATTAAATGATAGAATCCATAGATTTAAATCTTAGAGATTTGTTAATCACAAGGAACTGTAATTGTAAGATACAAATTACATATAATTGAATCTTAAATCGTCTGTGGTTGTATGTAATAACGAGATACGGATATCGTTATTACGGATAGACCATCATGTGTGACATTTCTTACTTGTGAAGTAAGTAGCTGATCTCACAAGTTGAAGTGTGGTGACACTTGGATGAACACGTGGATGTTTTATTATAGAACAAAACATTGGAGACCCGCTGAGAGATTCCACA
>CAIGRL010122271.1:0-20342 GCA_903798325.1 Fraxinus xanthoxyloides | reverse complement strand
AATAATAAGCAAAGTATTTATATGAAAATCCTAAAATCTAGTTAAAATCGAAAATAACTTTAAATATTACAAAATATATCGAAAGAATGTATTTTAGTCAAACTAGGAAACTCTAAAAAATTGGAAAAATTTAGCCAACTTATTCTCACCATGTTTCGTGCGACTGCAAGCCCAAAAGTATCCTGTGCCCACGTGGCTTTGTGTAGAATTTCGTATCAATTCCAAATTGTACTCGTGGGCGAAAATCCGACAACCAAGCTAAAAGTTATGTCAGTTTTCATCCACGCTTCTCGTTTACTGCTTGAACCAAGTTGAAGGCTCGAACTTGCCGTTAACCACTCTCCGTCAATTATCAAATTCCATGTAACTTTCAGGCCATCCCGAATCATATCACTATGTGATTTTTGAGATTATGTGAGGCGGCCATATGAGGGTTATCTTCTTTCTCTTTGTGAGCCTCTTTTATATGTGTAGTGAACTAATTAACTCTTTCTTCTATTCTCTTTGTGAGTGTCACATTTATCCTTCCCTTTCTGGGTTTCTTGAGCATTAGTATTAGAGTAACATTGTGGTGCGTAGGTCAATTTAAATTGAGTCCTAACCTTTATGGTCGCTAAAGGTGTTGATTTCTGTCATAGTGGATTTGTGATGCATTGACAGTAAGTGTGAGGATATCTTTTGGTAATATTGAGTATAGGGGTATACTAGTGGTATTTACAAGGGATGTGGAGTGTGGCATTTGGTCACGAGTGGAGAAATGATTAAATGTTGGAATCATTTATGTGTGAAACTTTGATCAGATGAAGTATGAGAGAAACATATCTATTACTTCTATTAAGTGAAGACTCATTATCCACTTAGGTTGGAAAAGTGAGGTGGTGATTAGGATTATCTAATACACTAAGGATCTATTGTGGTTTACCGTTAGACATGAGGTTAGTGATCAAAATGGGCGATGAGAGGAGATATGTGTTCTCAAAATGTGAGCAACACGGAATGAGATATAATAAGTGTGATGGGGTTTTTTCGTGTGGTTATTTATGCATTTTTTGCATGTGTTGGTGGTTTGATTGATTAACTTGGTTTTAATCTATTGTTCTATGTAAACGTATTTAAAAAGATCTGTGTGTTATCCTATGTTATATCGTCATCGCATGTTTATTTGCTCTGATTGATTACTGTGATTATCTGCTTTTACTTAGGTATTTTTTGACCTTAACAGTGGTGAGTACATGACGTGCGGTAATATTTGCTACGATTGGCCATTTTGTGCACTGTTAATGACATGAAAAAGTAGGTCGAGAGCACTTCAAAATAGTATTAAGAATGTAGTCTTTCAACTTCATTTGATATTCTGTAATTATCTTGAAAATTGATGTGTTCAAAATAATTTTTATTTCTTACGTCTAGCGTATTTTTTTTTCTTTTGCCATATCATGATTTTCTAAATTTTTGTAAATGGGTAATTAGAACAAAACATACTTACTTTTCAATTTTATTATAAAAAATATCTCTACCTTCATTTTTTTGACATTTTCACTCTTATTTTTACCTTTCATTGCGAAAATCATCATTTTCGTCCAAATTTTTCAATAAAAATGTAAAATGACAAATATTCCCTTCTATTTAAAAAAAAAAAAAATAAGAAAAGAAAAAATTGCAATCGTACTCTCAGATTTTTTTAAAAAGTGCAAATAAGTCTAAATAAATTATTAAAATGGTAATTAGCACAAAATGTTCCTACATTTCAATATTATTGTACAAAACATCTATATCTTTCATTTTTTTTGACATTCTCACCCTCATATTTAAATTTCATCGTCATTTTCATCCATTTTCTCAATTAAAACCTGTAAAATGACAAATATACACTCCTCTTTAAATAAAAAAAATAAAGAAAAGAATAAATTACAATGGTATTCCTAAAAAAAATTTAAAATACAAATAAATAATTAAAAAAAGAAATTGATTTTTTTAATTTTTAATTTTTAATTACGTATTTGAAATTTATTTGTATTTTTTTGAAAAAAACTAGGAGTATAATTGCAATTTGTTTGTTATTTTTCTTTTCTTTATTTTTGTTTTATTTAAATATGAGGTATATTTGTCATTTTGCATATTTTAATTGAGTAAATGGATTAAATGATGATTTTCGCAATGTAATGTGAAAATAAAGGTGAAAATGTCAAAATAAAAAGTAGGGACGTTTTACACAATAATATTGAAATGTGTGGATGTTTTGTGCTAATTGCCCTTTTAATAATTTATTTGTAACTTTTAAAAAAAAATTGGAAGTGTGATTACGATTTTTTATTTTTATTTTTTTCTTATTGTTTTATTTAAATAAAATAGTATATTTGTCATTTATGTTTTTTATTAAAAAATTCAATGAAAGTGGTGATTTTCGTAATTGAAAAGGGGTAATGCTAAAAAAATAAAAGGTATAAACGTCGTGTCATAACATTCTTTAGGTAAACGGCAAATTTGAAACTGTTCCACAGTCAGTTTTATTGAAGAAAAATGCTAATGAAAGTTTGTCCTCACGTAAATAACTTTGCATTATTAAATCCATGCCCCTTATGTCAGCAAGTTTGTCCTCACGTAAATAACTCTGCTTTATTAAATCCATGCACCTTATCTGCTGACATACGAGAAAATCATGCAAATTTTTATTCAAAAATTGCGAAATCGAAAATCATATCATTATAATGCAAAAATCAAAATACCAATCTCTTTGAAGAAAATACAAGTTCAGATTTATTACACCTGAAGCTCATAAAGAGAGTTGATGAAATTATCTATGTAATTGTCCATGTATCCTGGACTCACAAGAGTTTCTTTCCATTTTGAGTGGTTTTCCTCGATCAAATTGCCCACTTCACTGTCTTTATCCATCACAGATTTAATGGCCTTGCATAAATCCTCCTTCGAAAACCACCCCATTTCACCTCTCTCCACCTCCACCGCCACCTTGAGCTCCTCCGCCAGCAGCCGTGTGTTCAAGATTTGGTCAGCAAGTCTTGGCACAAGCACGATTTGGCTGTCACTTAACAAAGACTCCCACATGGATCCAAATCCACAATGACTCACAAAACACCCAACAGAAGGGTGGCCGAGAAACTGAGTCTGTTGCACCCAGCCACCATAAACAACCCCTCTTCCTTTAACCCTCTCTTCAAAACCCTCTGGCAGTGCTTCTTCTATGGAATTTGCACCTGCTGGTTTTGAGAGGGCAATGAAAAATGGTAGCCCTGTCATCTCAAAACCCAGTACAAGTTNTCAAGATTTGGTCAGCAAGTCTTGGCACAAGCACGATTTGGCTGTCACTTAACAAAGACTCCCACATGGATCCAAATCCACAATGACTCACAAAACACCCAACAGAAGGGTGGCCGAGAAACTGAGTCTGTTGCACCCAGCCACCATAAACAACCCCTCTTCCTTTAACCCTCTCTTCAAAACCCTCTGGCAGTGCTTCTTCTATGGAATTTGCACCTGCTGGTTTTGAGAGGGCAATGAAAAATGGTAGCCCTGTCATCTCAAAACCCAGTACAAGTTCTTGAAATTGGTTCTTTTGGAGAATCAATTGGCTCCCAAATGCACAGTACACCACAGATTTTGGCTCAAATTGATTTAACCATTTGTCCCATTTCTCTTCAAGTTGTCCCTTGGGTGTGTCAGGCAAAACTGGCCCTGTTAGAATCACAGGCTTCCCGTATTGGCTTGACAAATAGTCACACATTGGCCCTTCCAATTCTTGGCAAGTCCTTATAGAAATTGCATCACAACCCTTCATTGCAGCTGTGATCCGCACATCAAAAGTGGTGGCGCCGTAATCCATAGATATGAATGATAAGGTACGCGCCTCCTGCCCACGGAGCACCACAGTGGAAGAAGGGTACCCTTTGGGTGGCTCCATCAGTTCCTCAACCGTCATAGGCCTGTCTTTGGGAATTTTCCTAGCCGGAACAATCCCAATAGCCAAACATGAAGCACAAATAACATTATAGCAAATAGTCTTGAACCCAATCTTTAATGCCAATTTAGGAATCCAGTCAGCAAAATCATAGAACACAAAATCAGGCATCAAATCACTCAACAATAATTCAACTTGTTCAGCCATGGAATCAAAGGCTATAGCCAGTGGATTTTTGCCAGTGATGTCTATATCAGAAGCAGTTTCTGCATTTGGAGGCAGGCCATCAACTTGAGGAACAGTAACAACAATGAATTTGATTAGATCTGGGTACAAATTGTTGTTGCCTAGTTGAATCAAAGCCTTTTTGGGCAACAAAAATGAGATCTTGTGACCTCTTTTAGCTAACTCGTTGGATAGATGGATGAATGGAGTTATGTGTCCCATGGCTAGCCATGGGAACATGGCAAGATGAAGCTTTGACTTCTCCAAGTTAGGCATTTTTGCACTCGGGTTGTTTTCTTTTGAATATCAATAAACTGATTTTGTCCAGTAAAATGCAATGTTGAAGAATCATATTTATATGCGTTGGGTAGTGGGACTTTTGGATGGTTTGGTGGGAGGGCGGGTTAGATAGACATGTTATTCCACGTGGTTTCTTATAGGTAGAAAATACATTTGAATTTAGAATTAGAGTGATGATTCTTATAGTAGACAATAGGTCAATACATTTGAATTAAGAATTAGAGTAATGATTATAGTATGAATTTAGAATTAGAGTAATGATTCTTATAGTAGACAATACATTTGAATCTAGAATTAGAGTAATGATTATAATATTTGCGATAACCTAGCATTAAATAATAAGAACAATTCAAGAGTCGTTTAATTTTATTAGAAGAATCATATTTACATGTGTTGGGTAGTGGGACTTTTCGATGGTTAGGTGAGACAGCGAGTTAGATAGGCATATTATTCCACGTGGTTTCTTATAGGTAGACAATATATTTGAATTTAGAATTAGAGTAATCAACTGGGATTATAAAATCCAACCATACGAACTACAAAATTCAAAACACAAAACAACTAGAAAGCCTTCTCGACATCACAAAACTTTGTTTTCTTTTTAACTTATCAATTAAATTTAATCCTGGTAATAATGTAATGGACTCGAATATAGGTGTCATCATCATTTTTTATACCTTATACGAAGCATTTTTTTTTTTTTTTTATATTTAAAATTGAAAGAAAAAAATTGATGTATTTTATAATTAATGTAAAATTATTTTGGATATCACTTCACGATTTTTAACAAATTTTAAATTAAATGGATATTCAAAACTTAAAATGTTTTTATTATATTAATTAAAAGAAACTATAATAATGATTAAAATTATATTTTTAAATTTTCAATTACGATAATATAACCTCGTATTGACACAACTGTGTTTTAAAATATCATTTAAACTTCCAACTACCAAGCATTTTACCTCCTTTAAAAAGAGAATTGTATCATTCATTTGCTAAATCACTAAATAATATTATTTCCAAACCTACCCAAGCCTTAGAAGACGCCGCCAGCGCCTCCCACCTAATCAACCTTTAGAAAAAGGTAAATCACCCAATCATATAGTTAAGGTAATTTGTTATTTCTTTCTACTTTTGTCATTTCCTCAAGAAATAATGTCAGTTTTCCGTCATATGAAGCTTGTCCCCATATTATTCTTCATGCAAATTGTTGAGGAAAGATTCTCGCCCATTTGTTGAGGCTCCTGCTACCTGGTTTTACTAAAGAAAATGTTACATTGTGGACACTCTTTGGCAATGATTTGGTGCTGCTCTTGATATCCGATGTAGCTCATGTATCAAATTGCTATCTTTATTAAGCGATGAGGGCTTTGGTGTTATCTTCTTCTCGTAGCACTCTTTGTATTAAAAATGAATGATTGAATTTTGTTATTTGGTCTAAAAAATCATTTCTTACATGAACTAGAAGATGAGACAGTCTGTTTGTTGTTATCTATCATTTTATTAGCTTCTGAGTTCTGTCCATTTCAATAATGATTAAAATGTTTACATATATTTGTTTATTTTAATTTTATGTCCTACCAATATTTGTTCATCTTAATTTCTTCGAGTAACTTAATTATTCTTATTCAACATATAAATAGCTTTTTTATGTTTGGAAATATTTGCATATTCAAGAAAAAAAAAATTATTCAACTGAAGTCATAGTGAACCTTGAGTTACACGAGAATACAACACATCTAATACAATAATATTACCTTCCATATTCACTCATTAAATAAGCACACGATCAGGTCAAACAATCCAAATTCCTCCAAACCTCACAAAAATAAAATGTACTTATTTTCATTGCACTTAAATACATGTTTGGCCGCAAAGCTTCAAAAAAATGTAAGAAAGTCAATCTCTTTTTTATTGAGGTGAAAAAGGGTGTTATCTTTACATTAATTGGAAAGTAGACTACGAGATGGTTGTACGATATGTTTCAACTAAGTAAACTGTATTTAAGTGTAATCCTAAAATTTAAGAGCTTACAGTCTTGAATGGCACAATAATTGTGTGCGTACATATTGTCAGCTATCTATCAAATCTATAAACCATCTGATTTCATCTTCGCAAGGCTTACGGACAAATTGACAATTCCAGCGCAGCATATGCAACATGGGCATATACAACTGAACAAACTCCTGTACATGACAAAAATTAATTAATAATCTGACCTCGACCCGGGTTGATGCAACAATAAATTAAGCATTATTCGAGAAAAATAACAAGACAGAAAAAATGGGAGTAGATGAATATCATCTTGTCGTTCAATAATTATGAAACTCGATCGTTTTCGATAACGAAGAAATGTGAAGCAAATGGAAAACCCCAATAATTGGAAGAACATCGAGGGATCCATGCAACAATTATACACGAAACTTGATTAAATTTCAAGAAATGATGAAACGTAAAGAAAATGTGGTTGAAGGAACATATTGGATTAAATTGAAGAATTAAGAAACTAACCCAATAACCCAAACAAGAAGGCCTACGAGAGACAAGAAAAGCAAAAGGAAGACCAATCAAGAAACCAAGTGGCCTGCTGAGGGCCGGCCCTTTGAGGGGCCTCAGGGAAAAAAAAAATTAACTGCCTCTAATTTTAGATATTTTATGACTATTTCAAATAATATCTTTTAAGCAAAGTCCAAACTCAATAGAAGATCCAAATCAAGGACAATTCTATATTACTTTTTTGACTTGATACTAATATAGAAACTTTTTGAAAACACAAATTTGATCTTATGTAAGGAAAGCAGATCTGACATCATTAAATTATTTTACTTTTACATTTTTGTTAATTAAGAAATATACCACTTTGACGAAGGAAATCGAAAACAAGAACAATTTCCTTTCAACCACAAAATTACTCATATTATATTACTTCACAGTAGACAAAATAGGAAGAGAAAAAATTTATTATATATTATCTATGTTAGTAAGAATATTTAATTTAATTTATTAAGTTTACATTTGCATTCTTATATTTAATGTATCAACGAACAACTCAAATGTGTGCACCTATTCCTTTTGCATCTCAAAATGTGAGAATGTTAAATATTATAATAATCTAATATCTCGAGTTGTAAGAGGGATTTTATTTTATTACTCTCTTGAATTGCATGAAATATTCATTTTAATATAGAGATGTTATTTGTTCAAATATTTAAATAGTATTACAATTGCTAAAATAATTGGTTATTTTTGAGAGGTCAAAAAAATTAATCGCATGGAGCCTCAAAATTCTTGGGACCGGCCCTAGGCCTGCAATCCTCAGCCTCCATTGATTTTCCTTTCTCTATTCCCACGGGGGGACGGGGGGAGGGGGGAGGCTTCTATTTTTTTAGCAATGGGTGTTCTATATAATGCACAATTTATTTATTATTATTTATCTAAATTCAAAATTTAATTGAACTATTTGCTAATAAAAAGGTTTTTCTAATAGAAAGCGTTAGGAAAGAGACAGGTTACACTGAGGTTTAATACTGCTCATAAAACATGCATTATAAAACTTAGTATTCATAACTAATATAAGAAAATTCATCAAGAAAAGAAATGGTTTGTCTAAAAAAGGTACAAATTATAGATTTTGGGCTTATAAACCGATGTAAAAGATGAATTCTATTTGACGTATTTGTAACAATGATGCAAGGACACACTATACTTATTAAAAGAACTTCTATGCGAATAAAACAACCTCACAACAACTATCAAATTTCCCTCGCAACAACTATCAAATTTAGATCAGCAGTGTCGAGCAAATAAGATAACTCAGGACAAAGTATACCTTTTGCAGATTAATTTTATCAAATTGAATACACATTACATTAACTATAGTTTCAATGTATACTGAAGGGAAAAAAAATGGAAAATGGTTGTGACATTTGTATAATCTCTTGATTTTCATCTGGATCAGTATAATGTATTCTACAGAATAGAACCAGCTACTTTTCCTATACAACAAAGCAATGTATTCCAGGATCGACTTGAATCATTAACATCTGTTTTGTAGGTTGGAATGCTGTTGACAAAAGGACTTCACACGTTCCAGTCCTTCTTCAAGTGATGATGGCTCAACAGCGAAAGTGATTCGGAGCCAATTTTTTAGGCCGACTGCAAGTCCTGCAAAATATTATTCCTATTTATACGAGAACATAAAACACTTTCCATGAATGAGGTTTCATTCAATTGACTGTAATACTCAAAACATTCACCGAGATTAAGCATTCCATTTCAGATGCTTTCAGGTTTGCATCTTTATTTGTTTTTATTATAAAGGGCATATATTATGAGAAAATTTATTTTCTCCATGATTCAACTACATAAAAGTCGAGGGTCATTATTTTGAAGAATTTTTCGCAGGAGGTCTGTCATACTGGAAAAGAAAAAGTTGTGAAAATTTTGCATCGCTGAATGAAATGCCTTGTGCACCTGAGACAGCCTACTCTCCAAGAGCTTACTACATTGACAACATTTTTTGGTAAGGTAAGAAAGAGAAGGAGCTGAATTCTTGTATACTATATTATCTTGTCTTGTCTAATACTGCACACCAAAAATACCTGGAAGAATTATCACTGATTCCTCTTTGGCCAGCTTGAAACAGAAGTCAATGTCACTGGTAATATCTTTCAGCAGGGAAAGATTCAGCTTCACCTAAATTTTTGAAAGAAAGCAATTTACTAAAAGAGACATTGATTCTCTATAATTCGAGCTCCAATTTCAATTATGAGAATCTACATATTGCATGCATTACTTACCATGATAGCCATTGACCCTTCTGGTTTATAAGGGCAACTTATGCAATGAATCTCCTTTATCTTTTCAAAACATATATCTGAAGTCTGCTTAAGCAAGTTGATGGTTTTTCTAAAGAACGCCTCGTGGGTTTGCTCAATAATAGTTGGAACTGCTGCCTGGCACATGAATCAAAGAAACTAAACACTCATGACTCGCTCATGAATTATTCACATGGTTCAGTTCATAATAGGTAAAGAACGACTGGACTAGCATATGAAAGCCAAAGTGCAAACCTGTATAAAGGTTGCAGGACCTCCACAAATGTCGCAGTACTTCTTGAGACGCTCGACAAACTGAAAGAGAAAAAACAGAAGCCAGAAAGTGATGGTCGGTGTCTATTTATCCATATTTATCAAATAAGCTAAAACCTTGTCCATTAGAACAAACCTTTGGGGATTTCAAGCTCCCATCAGGATCATTCATAACCAACCAGCCAAGGCGCCAACCAGGCACTAACCATCTCTTTGACAGAGACCCAAGAGTAATCACCGGTGCAATGGATCCAAAAACCCCCATGGGAACAAAAGAATTAGCCCCAAAAGCAAGGTGACCATAAACTTCATCAGCAATTACGACTATACCAAGTTTCTTTGCAGTTTCAGCAATCTAATTTCGGTGCACAAAGGTTTTTAGCATAGCATCATATCAATAAGCATTTGTATACAGAAAAGGGTGCCCAAAATCCACACCAACCTTCTTTAAATGTTGATATGTGTAGACATTTCCACATGGATTCCCTGGATTTATAATCACCATTGCAACAGTTTTATGATCAACCAGAGTTTCAACAGCTTCGAGATCAACCTCCCATCCTTTATCGGGAACAAGATCAAAATGCCGAATCTCAAGCTGTCTAAATGCGGCACAAAGTCCATAAATTGGAAAACCCGGTCTTGGAAGCAAGATATTTGCACCAGGCCGAGCCAAAATCGACAGTGTTATTTCAATAGCCTGTGTACAACCAGCTGTGAGATAAACATCCTCCAATGATAACTTGTAAGGAAGATCACGGGACAAATATTCTGCAATTGCCCTGTTCGGTAAAAGCAACATAATAAAATGAAAGCTAGAAAATAGAACGAGTGAATATAAATACGAAACTTAGTTGCAAACTACAATAAACATGGTTGAGATAAACTACTAACGGACTGTATCAACAATGTGGATCCAACTACTCTATCATAACCATTACACAAAGCATACTTTTACTTGCACTTCACACACATACACACACACACACATAAAAAAAAACTAAAGATTTAACACCTTCAGTGTTCACTTTTACAATGCGCAACTACAAAATTTCCAAAAGAAATTAAGGTTAAAGGCACCATTAAACATGAACATGGTGGATACACAAATTGTTTGTGATTGAAAGATTAGATGAACCCAATTATGGTAAATTTGGAAAGTTGAAAGCAGAGCTTCACAAGGGGAATTATAACTCGAAGTTGGAATATAATAATCAGGAGATAAAAAGAAGTTTAGCACAAAATCCCTTTCCCAGTAAATTAATTTCTTTATTTTCAAATTGAAAATCAAGAAACTAATCCATAAAATCAAATTAGCAACACGTGAAAGAGTCCCTTTTCCATGACAATTAACTTACAAGATTATAGCTCAAAAGTAATTTATAAACAAATCTTATAATTGAATCTGATATTAACAGCAATTACAGACAGAAACTGTGTATCAATCCAAAGCCATCTTAATTTCAAATATAAATAGTTAAATACTTGCATGCATGAAATAAATTATATATATAATTATTACTTTCTGGCTGGAGGGAGTCCGGCAGTGGGAGAGTAACCATTAAACTTGGAAGAACGCAGAGACTCCACAACAGCTTCTTGAGCAACAGCAGTTGTATGGAAGCACGAATAAGCAGTTGGGTCCCCAATTCCCAAAGAAATCACTTTTCGATTATCATTGAAATCAGTATTACCCATTAACAACCCAATAATCCCTTTAATAGTAATATTATTTGGAGTTTCAATATCCAAATTCCGCTCCTTCCAATCCTCCATTTTTGGGTGGGTATTTTTTATCAAAATTCAACTGATTTTCTTGAAATTCTATCTGAAAGAGATTTTGGATGGGTGGTTTTTTTGTGCATCGGTATGTGTTTAGAATGGTACTTGTGTGTGTGTGGTTGAGAGTACTCCACGCTCAATTACAAATTTTAAAAACCACCCACCCATTTATCAATTAGAAATTAGGCCATTTGTATCTTTGGGATTCCTAAGAATGAGTCAGCATACTACACGTATTTGGGATTAGATCGAAGTAGCCAATATCCAGACGCCTCTTTGCAGGAAATAGAACCACATCATAATTCCAATACATATGCTGGTTCGTTTGTAACATATATATTATTAATGTAATAATCTCGTAACTTTGTTTTATATAAACATCCTCATCCAGGCAGGGGTTATTGACACGGAAATCTGCTTCTCTGTAGAGTTTTTTTCTTCTACACGGAACAGTAGAGTTGGGACAAAATTAAACACTAAACAAAATTCAAGTAGCCAATGCCACTTCGCGAACAAGATAAATCGTGCACGTGATTGTGAAATAGATAAAACATTTCAATCCAACTTATTCACTATTATTTGCATAAATTCTCACAAAAATACCCCAGGGAATAGAATAGAACTCCAGAATGGAAAAGAAAAGGCTTATATTGTGTTCACAAAACATGCATATAGAGTTGTCTTGGTTTTTCATGTTTCTGCTACAATGTACACTTGCAACTCCATGAAATTGAGCTTTTATTACATCTAAACTACATTTGCATCAAAATTTGGAGTCGAAGAAACAGTGATCACCCTGACTTTCACGGACATCAAATTTATATCTTCAACTTATGCTTAGATTTTTCTTCTTAGAGCCTCTTATGCAAGCCCAATCGTCCATCTCTGACACCACGATGTCCTCCAAAAATCTAGAATAATGTTCAACGACACAAGGAACCTACATAAGAAATTAACGTATCATCAAATTTGGTCTAAGACTCCAAGCATTTAGTTATATTTGACTAGGATCCCGCTATCTACTGCAAGATAGTCTTGAATGAATAGAATAATTTTAACGATAAAAGTAAAGTTCAATTTTTGTTTCTATCTATCGTTTTCTCATAATTATTGTTTTATAATTCTAAAATTCCACTTCTATATTAATTATCTAAGTGCTTGTTTGATAAACTTTGTTAATTTTATTTCATTTTCAATTGGTCAAACTTCAATTTTAACCACATATTTCAACCACTTTTATCAACATCTGCTAAAACTTTTGTCAAAAGCTTTAGCAAACAACCTCTAAGTTTAAAGATATCGTGATCGTTCATAATCTCGTATCTTTATTGTGTTGTCCCTAATTTTTCTTGACCATTGCTAACTAGATGACATATGCAATATTTACCAAAGTGTACCTGCTCGGATATGATACCAGAGACGCCAACTACAGCACCTGGTTTTGCATAGGAGACAATTGCTTCTGCCAAATCTAGTAGTGGATACAATAGTATATTTGCAATAATCACATCATACTTGTTTATCTCAGCAATGATCCTTGCATTGTATATATCCTGTGTTCTAATGTCTTCGTGTGAAAATCCACTATCGAAGGCATGATCATTCTTGCTTGGAACTAGACTTAAAAGCAACTTGTCAGGTCCTATTTTGTTCAAAGCAGCATTTTGTCGAGCAGATGTAATTGCTAGGGGATCTATGTCAAATCCAACTGAACGATCTGCACCGAACTGCACTCTCCATAAAATGAGCATTAAAAAGTCAGCTCAATAGTCATATCATTTCAAAAGTACAAGCTAATAAAGCCACTTATGGAACTAAGCATTTAAGTGGGAAGTGAGCAGTAGCTAACGCATTCATTTAGGAAATTTCTGAACAAAAGAAAGCCAGACTCTATCAAGAACTCAAACGAATTGAACAATTAATTATATGACAAATTTGACAATACACTCAATTTACTAGTCCACCTGAAGTGCTGTACCATCCAGACGATATGCACTGTGAAATTTTCATTTAATATATATGCCATATTCACGATCTAAGAAGCGCGAATTTGGATACGTAATTCGAATACTATAAAACACGGTACGGTATGTTGATACAATAAAATATTAAAGCATTTTATCCTAATCATTAATTGTTCCAACTTCATTTTCTTCAACATTACCACCATCTGCTTCTTTATTAACATTAAAAATAACGCTCTCCAACTCAGATTTATCTAATGATAGTTTAACAATATCAAGCAGTCGAACACCATCAAAAATATCAAATGGTTCTCCGGCAATATCCTACCATTTGAATTCTCTTTTTGACTAAAAATTTACTTATGTTTGTTTACCATTATTTCAAAACTCTTTTTTCTCAAATTCATTTTTAACCACACATTTTCATAATAAAATATTTTGCACGTAAACCTAAAAAAAAAATTCTACTTTTGACCACACGTTCTCCAAAAAAATCACTATTTCAATACTCAATTGTCTTGGGTCATCATTACCGCACTCAATGGATGCCCCTCACTAGTCCAATAATAAATAGCAAGCATATATCACTAGCCTGATTTAGTATCAAGTTTTTAACAATTCCAAGTTAAAGGCTCTCCACATCAACAAAAGTCAAAAGTTTTAAAAACAGATGCTATGTGAAGAGCGCAACTACCTTAAGTGCTGCAATTGCAAGAATACCCGATCCTGTGCCGTAGTCCAGGAAATATTCTCCTCCTTTTATCAAACTTAGTAGCAGCAATAAGCACAATTTCGTAGTAGGATGTTCCCCAGTTCCAAATGCCAAACCAGGGTTCAGAACTATATTTACTGCTTGTACATCCTGTAAGTTCAAGCAAACAAAATCGACGTATGTATATAAAATTAATGTGGCCATTGGTCAAACTTCATCACTGTAAAAGAAAAGTAAGTTTCGTGCAAGATTATAATGTGTCGTCTTTAGCAAAAAGAACAGTTGGCTTGACAACAGCTGCGAAGTACTGAAATCAACAATAACGATAGAACAATGTAAACAGAAAACGAGTAGAAGCATACTGGGGGTTTTCTCCATTCCGGCACAATCCAAAGCCCGTCTATAACTTCCACGGGATGAAAAGATTCCTACATAGAGATAATTCATACAAAAACTAATGAACGGACCTCAAGATTCAATAGAAAGTTTGTGAAATAGAAAAAGCTTGGAAGCTCATCATCAATTAAGTAAAATATAGCTTATGGATTTATATAGCTTTGCACAGAATGAAGTCATGATCAGCAAAATTATAAGATTCAAAAAATTTAGTAAAGAGAGTTTATAAGCTTAGTGATAAGTGTATTAATACACTTACTCTGGCCTAAAATATCGATATTTGATAATTATTTTGACAAAATATATCCTAAATTGTTGTATTTTATATTATATAAGTAAATATCAACGGTTAATCGAGAAATTGGAAGAAACAAAAGAAAAATCAAGAAAAAGTGCAAAGTTTAAAGTTTGAGGACCAAATTACAAATATTCAATAGTTGATTCGGACCACAAGATGATACTTTGAAGATTGCTAGGAGACAATTAGACAGAACTGGAACTCAAAAAGAATGAAATATCATCAAAATATTATCAAAATCAATTTCCAATGCACAAGTTAAATTCCATATTTTTAGTTAAAAATTGAGTCCCATTTTTGGCATAGTAAATGTCCGAATTGAAAAAATTTTATTTCTAGCAAAGCCCTTTGAGTTAGTTTTTCAACGCACTTTGAATCGACTCAATCGGATATCGAGAGAGAAAGTTATGATTAAAATATTGATGATTGTACATAGACAAAAAATTCGCGCGCGAATACAACTTTGCTTATTCGATTGGAACTCTTTTGGAAACTGATTTGGAGGAAAATTCATAATTTTTGTGAGAGAATTGAAGGGAACTTGCAAAAAATCAACCGAGTGAAAATTCAAACTTGATTTTTGGGCAAAAAAAAAGAAGGCACAAGTGGAGATTCATTAAGAAACCATTGAAGAGATTTAAGATTCATTTTCATCATCTCAATTTATAAAAAATCCGAGTTATATCTTTCCACTTAAATATGATTTCTTATAATTTTGATATGTTAAGGTAGTTGTATACATTGTTAAGATAAGATGAACATTTATTATGAGATTTATTGTTTAAACAAATTAGCTTGACGTTAATTTGTTTGAATATTTGGATGTTTATTATGGTTTAGCTTGCTTTTCAATTAATTGGTCATTAATTGAATTGTTTGTGAATTTTATTGTTATCGAGAGAAATAATAGGACGTTAGCACGTAGTAATAAATATTTTGAGATTCAATAGAGGATAGAGATATACCTCTATACTTCACATGGTTCCTAGATGTTCTAACTAGTTTAATGCATTCTTATATGTTGGTCTCTTTTATACAGATATAGAAATGTCACATATAGGATTAGATTTAATTGCTATCGAGAGAAACTTTAAAATAAATTTGGAACTTTGATCACCTCGCATGATAACAATGAGTCATTTTAATTGTTGTACTAAAAATGAAATAATAAGGGAGTTTAGAATTTTAGCATTGTATATCAAAAATTTGATAAACTTTTAGTTTGATTTCTAGTTACGTACAACTCATTATTGCTATTCGATCAAGGATATTATTAACTTTAACTCGATAAAACATGTAGACCTCGTAAGTCCGACACTTAGTTAACCATTATATTACTGTGCACTTGCAGTTTTCAAAATGTCGCTTAGAGTAAGGAAGGAAAAAGAAAACAATGGGATAAATTGTAAGTAACCTGAGTTTGTTTAATCCAATCAGTATGATCATGCATTTCCACTTCATAACTAGGCATCTCTCTCAGGCCAATGGAATCCGCGGCTTGTGAAATGCATTCCTTTACATCCTGACTTACAGTAAATATAGAACTTATCCTCATCTGCACACAGCATATAGTGGCAATTTAGGACTACTACATTGTCCACCAATAAAGCAGAAATTACTATAGTGATGAGGACGAGCAATAACTAAAAATGTCATTCGCTACCTTGTCAATGTCCCCATACGATTCTTGTTCATCAATGGTGACAGAGCTAGCTCCAAAACACAAAAGGGCCTCCGAAAGCATATCCTAATAACCACAAAACTAGTCTTTAAATTGGATTATTCTAATAATGACAACAATTGGGAGTGGAGCAGAATTAGGGGAGCTTACACAAACATCTTTTCTGCAACTAATTCTAACGGAGAGGTAAGGAGAAGCGAACGAACCCTCGCTAGTCTCTGAACGTTCCGAATTAGAAGTTGATGGTATGGTTGAATAATTAACGGTGGCAAAAAAGCGCCTCCGTGGTGGCTGGTGGAGTGCCACTAGAGTGGGATTTAGGGCGGAGAAGGGGAAGGGGAAGTGTTTGGGTGATGTGCGACGGTGGATGCGGATGCGGACGGAAGAGAAAGCGGCGGTGGAACGAGACACCAGGTGTTTGAAGAAATGACCGCGAAAAGAAGCAAGTACGACTGACATTTGTTAATACTGTTCTGCCGCGAAAACTAGTAGTTTGATAACGTGGAAATTTCAATAAATGTCCACTTTCGAACGGTCATTTGTAAAAATGGTTAAAATTTGTTCAATGTCCATTTTTCAATATTTTTATCGAAATATCCTTATTAATAATTTATAATTCGACACTGAAGATAAAAATGTGGATACAATTAAAAAATTTGTTGACCTATAAAATTTTGACACATTTTTACCCTACTTATTTCAAATTAATTATGCTACATGTAAAAAGTTATGTTACAAAATTGGTTGACAAAATAACATCTACACCAATTATTTTAAAAACAGATTTTTAAATCATTTGAAATCAACGACCTGAATTTTGTCAACACACTTTGTAATCCAACTTTTATAACTCAACTTTGTACAAATAGTTTTATTGATTTCAAAAGTACCTATGTCGAATCACAAAATGTTATATTTCTCATTTACACATGTATTAAATATCGAGAACTATATTTCAAATATCAAGAACTTTATGAAATGTAGAAAAACTGTCATGTTCATAATGAAATCTCGTTTTAGACAAATGAAGTATCAAGATAAACAAAGTTCAAATATCGATAAAATTTTTAAAATGTCGAAAACGTCATTTTGTAGCTTATCATGGAAGCTATTTCCTTTTTTTTAAAAAAAGAATCCGTAACAAAATGAGAAAAAAATGCTTCATTTTTCATTAAGGGTATAGACAATTTAATACTAAATTTGGCATTTGCAAGAATTGTTAAAATTGGACATTTTTTAATTGACAAACATGAAATTAGACATTTTTGTAAATTCCTAGACGAAAGTTATAACCACAATTTACATCCATCATTAGTATCACTTATCACCCTGTTTGGCCCCATTAAAATTATTTTTCTTTTTCCTATTTCCAACCACATAATTTTCTATAAATTAATATTACACTAAAATCGAAATTTTTTCTTTCTATTTCAACTACTCATTCTCAAAAAAAATATTATTCCACCTATTAAAATTTGAAATAATGGGGGTCAAACGGGAGAGAGATATATATCTCCATAAAAAAAAATTAAAAAACTATTTTCATCTACATCACATTTCAATATTGCCCTCATTTATTTATTTAAATGTTATACATTCACACCATTTTTGTCTATCTATCGCACTCTAAATCTATCCCTATTATGATTTCAAAGTTAAAAAGAAAATATATTCATCCTCATTACATATAAGTGAACTTTTTAAGCTTATTCAAACATGTTCTTAGCCTTGTTTCATATTAATTTAGGAACGACTACGTCAATCATTTTTTCTTCGTTTCGTCGGTTTCATTACTAAATCTAATGACATATTTAAGCAACCAAATCATTTAACAACTACAATGGGCCATTATGCCTGCATCCATGCACAAATTATGATTTGGCATCTTAAGACCAAATCGTTTTTTTATGGGAATTTCATCTCATTCCATAAATACTGTGCAAAAATTTCCAGCAAGAAAATCACAATGTTGCACTTCCCTAGTCTCAGGTTGGCAGGAGGAAGTACCAAGCTCGGCTATAAATTGACCTAGTTGTACACCATTTTTTTATATCAAGTTTTACACTCCCATGTGTAAAAAAATTTAGCCATTTATTGAAAAAAGTATTGTTAAAATTAATGTATGAAAAATTTGTAACAACGGTCCCAACCTTTTCAATTTTTGCAGACTTTACACTACTTTCATTTTGTGTCAATGAAGATCCGTAACTTTTCATAAATATACAGTCGGAGTCCATCTGGACAAAAACCGTCCACTTTTTCATTAGTTGACAAAAAAATTAAAATTTTGATTAATTTTGACCAAATTAGAAAGGACAAAATGATATTTTACAATTTTATCATATTACATAAGTAATACACACACACACACACACACACACAAACTTTCACCCCCCAAATCAAAACCTCATTTTTCATTCTTCTCAGACGAGGCACTACCACCCAACTGTCATTGTCATCTTTGACCACTGTCACAACCGCCACAACGACAACTTCTCCCCACCACCCCCATTACAAGTGTCAGCACCTCCATAGTAATTTGGTCAAAATTGATCAAAATTTTCATTTTTTTGTCAACTAATGGAAAAGTTGACGGTTTCCGTCGAAATGGACTCCAAAAGCATATTTATGAAAGATTAGAACCTTCATTGGCACAAAATGAATGTTATGATAAAGTTTTCAAAAATTGAAAATGTTACGGACTGCTGCTGTAATTTTTCCTAAAAAGTCGCCAACACATATAATATCAAATTTGATGTACATGTAGCAAAATTGTTCGACTGTTGGCTTAAATTCGATAAAGTAGAAGACTCGGTGCTTCTTTGAGCCCCATTTTGCCCAATTTTTGGGCAAAAATGTATTTTTTAATAGTATTTTGTTGGAGAATGTATGATTAAAAATAAGAAAAAGTTTTGAATTTACATGTAAAGTTATTTTATAGAAGAATGTGTGATTGAAAGCATAAGTTCATGTGAAAAATGAGGTCAAACATAGGCTTACGGAGTGTGTATCTTTATCTATTTGTACCTATTATTACCGTGAAATAGAGGTGTCATTTTGGTTCGTCGGTTCGGATGGCCTACAATAACAGGTAGACATGCAGAGGCGGCAGGAGCTGCTGCCTCTTTTCATTATAAGAAAAATGAGCCGGCTCAAGTCAAAAGTTTGGATCGAGCCTAGTTTTATTGGGCAAAAAAAACTCTAACCGTTTTTACTCGAATCAAGTCCGAACTTCGAGTCTCGACTCGTTGACATCTCTGTAGTGAAAGAATGTATCAAGTCATTTACTATGTATCTCATACAATGAACGTCTTTAATAAATATATATTTTATATGCCAACATTCTTTGCTTACCTGTAGAGCGACCGTAGAGTGAAACGGTTCCGGTAACAAGAAGATTATATTAGTTTTAAGCATTATACGAAAAACAATCATAGATAAAAACTTCAATGAAAAAGTAAGGAGGTACAATCTAGATAGTGGAATCAAACAGATCGAGCAAAATATTTCATGCTTTACTCAAGAAAGACTAGAAGTTATTTTTACAAAGAAAGACAAAAATATACTGCTTATGTTATGATTCTAGACAATACAACTTCCCTAAAAAAAAAAATTAAAAAGACGAATTCTTGTATGTTGTTTATCTAAATTGAAACAAAATCAAATTTAACGATTGAAGAATTTAATGAAAATAAATATTGAAATTTTAGTTAAATATAAATTTTAAAAGAATATAAAAAGGTTCAAAAGAATTTAATAAAAATAATGTTAGTAGATGAATTTAGAATGATATATTTTTATAATATAAAAATAAAAATATAATATAATTTTTTTATTAAAAGTGTATATACCAAATCCTTATATTTATTGAATTTCTAATTCATTGCTTTAATATTTTTTTTTTAATAATAATTCGGATCAGAAAAAGAAAAAACACATTTATTTGTTATTATGCCCCTGTTTGACGCACATTAA
>CAIGRL010122231.1:895-12523 GCA_903798325.1 Fraxinus xanthoxyloides | reverse complement strand
GTTCAAGAATCAGCAAAGGAGTTTCCAGAATTCATCAATTCTGAACACAATTTCTATCTAAACACAATGTAGATCCTTGTTTGGAAATCAAAAATTGTTTACTTTCGCTGCGCGTAATTAAGTAGATTCCCAACAGAATCAGGTTTTTTTTAAAGGTCATACATATACAAGCTCAGGTCACAAAAAACGATATAGGAGTCACAACATACATTAAAATCTTCTATGCTAAGGTCAGAAGAAAATGGATAGAGTCACAACATACAATAAAATCTTCTTCTCTGCACGTCAATGGAAATTGGTGGATCTCTACACATTTTTCGGAAAATGAATAAGCCAATTTTTGGGGGGTATATATAGAGATGGAAACGAATATGATGACTCCACGAATATTTTTAGGAAAGAGAAAGGTCATATTGTAGTATAAACATGAATTGCTAAATTTAAGGATTATTCCTAAGCTGTCACAGTTTTGATTATTGCCACTATTTATTTTTCTTTTGCTATTTATCACTTATTCATGAAAATTTGCAAGATGTTCATTAATTTTCAATATGTAAATTTAAATATAATGAGTTGTCAATTATTCCCCAAAAAAAAAGACTAGGCAAAATCATGGACAAAATTTAGTATAAAAGACGGGGCCGAAAATAAATACATCAAATTACATCAATGTCTTTATGTTATTAATCAAACATTAATCAAATCGTATACATGGAATTGAAGAAAAAAAGTCTAAAAACAGAAACTCGGTCATTCAAAACTATCAACAATAGTAAAATTACCGAAATTGCCATATCGTAAAGAATAATGAATTTTATGTGAATGGGCACATCGGTAATTTTACTTAATTCGGTAAAAATAACGGTTACCATCATTGAAGCACTATATAAAGGCATGAACTTCAGAACTTGGCTAAAAATTTGATACGAAATGTGCCAGAGACAAGTGTTGGATTCATTCACATTACATTTTATCATTGTCAAGTTTTTAGTGTTGGTAATTCTGTGGACAAAATGACTAATTTGTAATGTGTTGTGAAATTCAAGGACCTAGGGTGCAATTTGTATGGATTGGGTTATGAGGTCTTCGAGTATGAAAAGAGGAGAAATACGGCGCCGTATTTTGGCTAACTTCTCGCCCAGTTGGCGCTTGAGCGACAAAAACGGAATGCATATCGCTCACCTGTCGCCCAAATTTCCTTTGAGCTACAAATTGATTCGAAAAATCCTAATTTGCTGTTTTGAAGTATTTTTTCCGACCAATTCAACTTAGTTACCCTCTCTTATAAATACTCAAACCTATGCACGAAAATTATGGTGGTTGTTCATTGTGCCTATTCTCTATAACATATTCAAAAGCTTATTCACATTGATTTTATCATTTTAGTCTTGATTTTATACAACCATATATTTGGGAAAAACATCAAACATATTGAATCTGAAATACAACATACTTCCTATTGGTCATACGAATGTACTTTTTCAATTGAATTTCAGAAGGCTGTTGGAGATTGAGAGAGGTTGGACTACATGCGTAGGAAGAGCACATAGCCTTGGAGCAGGTTCTTGGAATACGACTTGAAATAGACAATTGCAAAACGATCGTGGAACAGGTCTTGGAGCAAATCTTGGAATTAGCAGGAAATAGATCAGGAAGTCTAGTGGAGTTAGCTAGATAACATCTGACTGTAACTCACTCCGTATTGTCTATAGTGGAGGTAACGGCTTGGTCTTGGAGTTTTTACCGAGTTGGGGTTTCTTCGTCATTATATCGGTGTTTATTATTGATTTCCTTATTACTGCGGCATTTAAACATATCATAATTGAACTTATATTCTTAATCATCTAGAAATAATTAAAAGTTACTTGTTTTTGATTGATTAATTCCGCACGTAGGGTCAAAACTAAAAATGGATCGGTAACAACCAATAATTTAAAAACCGTTAAGTTGGTAATCCGTGAGTTGTTAAGTGATATTCAATGTGACACCCGTTATTTTTCAAACATTAGTATTAAATCCATTCATTTAAATTGTACATATATACACCATTTTTATATACTTATTCAATTATAAATATATCCCCATTACAATTTTAAATTTTCTAAAAAGTACTAAAATATTAATAAATCTTTTTTTATTAATTTTTCTTTTTTTCATTAATGTTGTTTTGAAATTATGTTTAATGGGTTCTTTTTCCTATTATAATTTAAAGAATTCTTGAACCTGGAATATGACAAGTATGTGGCCAAAAACTAGAAAAATTAGATACCCTAAATTTAAGTCATAAGTTGAAATTCGGGTGGACATAAGAAAGCTTGACAAATTAGGCTATTTTTTAAAAGGTCAATACATATACAAGCTCATTATGCTAAGGTCACAAAAAACGATATAGAGTCACAACATACAGCAAAATATTCTATGCTAAGGTCACAAAAAAAGGATAGAGGAGTCGCAACATACAATAAAATCTTCTTCTCTACACAATGGACATCGACAATCCCTGCACATTTTTTGGAAAATGAATACGCCAATTTTTGTGGGGTATATATAGAGATGGAAACGGATACGGTCACTCCACGAATATTTTTAGGAAAGATAAAAGTCATATTGTGTAGTATAAACACGAATTGCTAAATTTAAGGATTATTCCTAAGCTGTCACAGTTTTGATTATTGCCACTATTTATTTTTATTTTGCTATTTATCACTTATTTATGAAAATTCGCAAGATGTTCATTAATTTTCAATATGAGAATTTAAACATAATGAGTTGTCAATTTTTCCCAAAAAAAAAAAGGAAAAGAAAAAAATGTTGGGCAACTTACACAATAAGGGGGGCTAAAATTATTGACAGCTTGAGAATTTAGTATGAAAGACGGAGCTGAAAATAAATACATCAAATTACATGAATGTAATTATGTTATTAATCAAACATTAATCGAATCGTAAACATGATGCTGAACGGAAACCTGACCGTTTAAAACTATCAACAATAGAAAATCAAAATAGAAATTCTCGCCACGGGTTAAAACTACGATCGACGGCTCCTTCGACTATATTTTTTGAAAGGGTTTTTGTGTATTTATTCGCAATATCTGCAAATAATCAACGAAAAATTGAATGTTAGTGATTTCTGAATTTTGATTCAAATAGTTCAAATTTTGTTGATTATCCAATAATAGAATATATATTTCATAATTATTCAGTAAAACGAAAGCATTTGTAAACTAATTTCATATATTTATGAACTTTTATATAATTTAAATTGCTGCCATGTTTTTAAACTGTGGTTTTGATATTTTTGAGGTTTTTTATATTAATACATGTTGAAAATTCATCTATGGATTAATGGTTCTGCGACAATATACATGAAAGTCACATTTGGATCAATCGGATTGAGTTAGTATACGTGAAAGTTTAACTTTAGATCAATTAAAGATACGAATACAAACTATTTACGAAAATGTAAATATGAATATGAATTCAAATGTTGCTTTATATTAAAAAGAGACATGATATAACACTTTATTTGTCTTGCATATAAATTAAGGTACTGAATTTAAAAGTGACATATACTGTCAGGTTTTTTTAGTAAAGTCAAATACTATCTAATTTGAATTCCTTTTGAAGATATGGATCAACTGGATTGATTTATGATATATGAAAATTCAACTTTGAATCAACTAAAGAGATGCGTAAAAGGTATTTGTGAAAATGTAAATGCAATATGAATTCGAACATTGTTCTATATTAAAAAGTGACGTAATGTAACACTTTATTTGTTTTAAATATGAATTAATATATTGGATTTTGAAAGTGGCATACTTTGTTACATTTTTTTATGAAAGTCACTCAATCTTGTGAATATGATGTAAAATCAATCCCTACTTTTATGAGTTGGATGTAAATACTGAAAATAATGAATTAAAAAACATTAAGTGCCGTTTTAACTCAATAAACGAATTCAAACGCTCAAAATCCATCATACGTCACAGCGAAGCGATGAGTTCAATGGGAACCGTTACGAGCTTTAAGGAATAAGGTCATGGGCTCAAAACGAACATTGTATGCAAAAGTTATGCCATTTTCTTCGAACGCCTATTATCCAAACATTCCAAATATGTAAGTGCTTGTTCTTCCACACCAGTCTCATCATTCTCCCCGGGATCCATGGGATTTGCCCTCGAATAGAACTGTTAGTATCGGCTTCCATATTATCTCCATGGTATGGCAAAATATATTTCACATTAAACACATCAGAAGTCCGAATATGAGAAGGAAGTCGAAGGTGATAGGCGTTGATATTAATCTTCTTTGTAATTTCTATCGGACCAATAGTACGAGGTGATAACTTCGAATATTCATGAGAAGGCACCCGATCCTTAGTCAGCATCGCTCAAACATAATCCCTAATGTCAAACTCAACAGAACGTAGATGCCAGTCAGCTGCTTCCTTATAATTACGATTGGACTTCAACGGCTTAGCTCGCGTCTCCTCGTGAACCTGCTGCAAACTACGAACAAAGTCAATAGCCGTCCCGTGCAAGCGAGTCTTAGAGGGCAGAACCAATAAATCAACAGAACTACGGGGCAGAATACTATACACAACTTGAAATGGACTGAAATCGGTGTTCCTATTTCGAGCATGATTATAAGCAAAACTTGCCTGGCTGAACCGCTAATCCCATGAGCGAAGATTGTCCCCAACTAAGCACTGCAACAAACTACCCAAAGATCGATTCACTACCTCAGTTTGCCCATCTGTTTGAGGGTGGTAAGCACTACTGAAATTGAGTGATGTGTTCACTGGCTTCCATAAGCTCTCTGCCAAAAGTGACCAATGAACCTCATGTCTCTATGAGATAAAATAGAAGTAGGCAAACCATTAAGACGATAAATTTATTTTGAAAAAGAGTTGGGAAAACTTGATAGCGTCAGTGGCACGCTTACAAGGTATGAAGTGCGCCATTTTCGAAAACCAATCCACGACCACAAAAATGGAGTCATTACCACGCTGTGTGCACGGTAAACCCACGATAAAATCCATGCTAATATCAGTCCACAGAGTTGAAGGCACTGGTAAAGGTTGATAAAGACCAGCATTCGTGGCTTTCCCTTTAGCTATATGATATACCCTACACGGCGAGACAAACTTCTCCACTTCAGGCCTATAGTAGGCCAGAAAAATGAAGCACTAATGAGAGCTAAAGTGGGATCCTGCCCAACATGACCTTCACCGTAAAACTCCTAAATCAATTTTAGACGAAGATTGCAATATGGTATACACAACTTAATACCCCAAAACATATAACCGTCCTCTAACAGAAATGGAGGATGAGGTCCCTATAGTAAACTATGAAAAATGGGGCCAAAATAAGAATCGTTAGCATAAAGGGAGGCAAGGGTTTCAAATCCTATGACTGCTACCTGTAAATGTGCTAGTAACCCATGCCGCCGACTGAACGCATCTACCACACGATTAGAAGAACCAGTTTGATTTTTAATGACAAAGTTGAACTGCTGCAAAAAGGCAATCCATGATGCATGACGAGCAGACACAGAATCCCAGTGGCTAGACAAATGTTTGCGGGCCTCATGATCACTGTATAAGATAAACTCCCGCTGAAATAGGTAGTGCCGCCAATGGCAAATGGCTTAAACAACGGCATAAAGTTCTGCATCATAAGTGATATATCTCCCACGAGCCCCTGCTAACTTATGACTGAAATAAGCTACTGTCTTCCCTCCTGGCTGAGAGCAATTCTGATTCCCGCTTTAGAGGCATCGCAATATAAGGCGAAAGGCTTTGTGAAATCAGGCAATGCAAGTATCGGGGCTGAAATCAAGCGTTCCTTAATAACCACAAATACCTTTTCAGAATCGAGTGTCCATTGAAACTTACTCTCCTTTATGCAATTAGTAATTGGAGACATGATGGAGCTAAAGTGCTGAATAAATCATCGATAAAACACCACCAAACCATGGAAACTCCGCACATCAGAAATGGATTGTAGCCGTGGCCATTGACAGATCAAATCAATCTTAGTTAAGTCCACTGTCATCCCTCCAGATGACACCACATACCCAAAAACAGCACACTATCGGTATAAAATACACACTTATTACGGGCTGTAAAGAACTCTTCCCTATGCAAAACAGCAAGGACTTCCCGTAAATGCACACCATGAGACTCCTCTGACCCACTGCATACCAATATATCGTCGAAGTATACAACCACACACTTACCAATAAATGGTTGAAGGGCTTGGTTTATCACCCGCATGAATGTGCTCGATGCACTGGATAATCCGAATGACATAACTAGCCACTCAAACAATCTCTCCCGCGTCTTAAACGTTGTCTTCCGCTCATCACCACAACGGATTCTAATATGATGGTAACCATTTTTCAAGTCCAATTTGGTAAACACTGTTACTCCTACCAACAGGTCAAGTAAATCATCTAATCTCGGTATTGGGAAGCGAAAACGGACTGTTATTTTGTTGATGGCTATGCTATCAATATACATCCGATAACTTCCATCCTTCTTTGACACTAGAAGCATGGGGACTGTACATGGGCTAAGGCTCTCTTTAATATAACCCTTTTGCACCAACTCCTCTACCTGCCTCCTCAACTCTTCATGTTCTACCGGGCTCATTCTATAATGAAGACGGTTAGGCAGCGATGCACCAGGTACCAAGTCAATCTGGTGTTGTATATCCTGTAAATGAGGAAGACCTTGTGGAAGGTCCTTTGGGAACACATCGTGAAATTCAAACACCAAGGTGGTAGCTTTGGGGTAAAGACACGTCCTTTCGGCTGCCGTAGGAACTGCCGAAACTCTCGCCGCCTCAGTTCCCACTAACAACAATACGATTCCTTCTGCCAACATCTCACACACAAACAATGATTGGAAAGTAGGTTGCTACTGTCTCCTGCTGAAGAGGTGCAATGAGCATCCTTGAAGGGTAGTAGTACAATCTTCTTACCTGAAAAGCTGAATATATATGCGTTTCGATGCCCTTTATGACATACATCCCTATCAAATTGCCATAGGCGACCCAACAACATATGACACGCGTCCCAAAGGCACCACATCACGCCAAACACTATCAAGATACACACTGCCAATAGAGGAATGTACCAAGACACGTCTAATAACACAAATTTCATTGCCTCGTCTCAACCATACCAGGCTATAAGGAGCAGACGAGGTTCAGAGCCAAACTTTAGCTTCTATACGACCATCTCTGATATCACGTTTTCACAATTGCCTGAATCAATGATGAGCCCGCATACTTGGCCCCCAATGGTGCACGTGGAAAAAAAGATGTTGTTCCACTGTAAGTCCTCAGATGACCCTTTAGGCGTAAGGCACGCCAGCCGTACCATCAAAAGAGGTCACATGTCACCCGTATGCACTGCTTTGACCTCTTCTTCTTCGTTCACCACATGAACGAGGTCTTTGACATATGCTTGTGTTGCTTCTCGGATCAACAAGCCTGGACATGACTGTCGATCTGATGGACAGTCCCTTATCAAATGACCAAACCCACCACAACCGAAACACTAACTACTACGCCTTCATCTACCAGAAGAAGCCTAACTGGAGGAGCCGTCGACCGAGTATTCCGATCAATGCCCCGATCTCTAGATGTAGAAGATTAGGACAAACCAAATGTGGGGTTTGGGATGAATGGTCGACCCCCACATCCAGATGGACCGCCGAACTGCTTACTACAGAACGAAGTTGCGCCTAAAAAACAGACACCGGAGAAAACATATTAAGAACATCCTGCAAATTTCACCATAGCCTACCAATGTAGCACGCCACCAACTGATCCTCTGACGAGACCCACATCATTACACGCTATCAATGGGTAAAACTTTGTGGAGTAAGCATCTACGGAACAGTTGTCCTGCCTTAAATTCTGTAACCATTGATAAAAGGTTCTGGTATAATTAAATCAATTGTTTCTTCATCTTTCCCACAACTGAATTTTTACCTTGCCTTGACGAAGCCAGTTCTGTCTAAGTTGCGCCATCAAGCTGCAGCACAACCACACAAAAGCGTAGCCACCAAGGGTACCCTCTTATTGTCGAGCACCTCTTTGTAGTCCAAGATCTCCTCCACTACTGCTAGCTAATTAAGAAACTTTTCCACCTCTATCATACTGTGAAATTCAGGGATATCAACTTTGATTTCAGCTTCCCAATGCTGAAATGCATCCTGCTATTACACACGGGGTGGATGTACACGACCGCTAAGTGCATCCGACAAGGTCTTCTCATTTGACCTCTCGCCTGATTCATATCCTTCTTATCCAATACTTGCGGGGCCACGACGTGGAATGGCAGAAAGTGTCCCATTCTTCACAACCTCTGTCTCGACATCATATACTGATCAAATCAAACTGTTAACGCATCGATTTGATTATGCAGATCCCCAACTTCATCAACCTGGCCATCACGGCTAGTACATCCTCTTCCACGAACCATGCTCTAATACCAACTGATGTAGATCGAGTCTACAAAAACACAAACAATTGGATTGCACCTTAAGAAAACAAAATTGTTTTTCTTATTTCATGAACAACCAAAACCCTACAAGATATTTCGGAGTCTTAAATACTGAAATAACATATAACCTAATGAGCCAGCAGTCCCTTAACAGGTTGGACTATAAAGCAAAATAAATAAATACTGAAAATAATGAATTAAAAAACATTAAGTGTCATTTTGACTCAATAAACGAATTCAAACGCCCAAAATCCATCATACATCACGGTGAAGCGGTGAGTTCAATGGAAATCGTCGTGAGCTTCCTGGAATTGGGTCATGGGCCCAAAACGAACACCATATGCAAAAAGTTATGCCATTTTCTTCGAACGTCAACCATCCAAACGTTTCAAATATGTAAGTGCTTGTTCCTCCAAACTAGCCTCATCAACATCCTTTTTAATTTTGAAATAAATATATTGCAATATGTCAATTTTGAAATAGAAAGTGACATCACGTCACTTATATAGAAATTTAACTATAAGGCATAAAAAACTCAATTGAGTTAAAAGGCTCTGCTAGCCTTCTTGTTCCCTACCTTGACGATCGAATGTAAAACAAGAATTATCTTTCCAATTAAATCCTAATCGTATTTCATTCCAAGTTCTAAAACAATACTTATCTCATACAAAGTCTGTCTCATATCACTTTTGAAACAAAAAAATGACAAACACTTATAATTGAAAATTCATGAAAATTTTACTGTTAATTATAGATAAATGATAATTAGGATACTTATCTATTTTCTTGACAGTTTTCTTATAAAATTATTGTTATAATTTGACCCTATATCACCAAGACACCCAATTTGGCCAAACTCTCTCGAACTACACTAGTTGGAAATCCCACATAACACATCTCATCATTAGCATAGAGGAAAGGTTTTCATAACCAACCATCAGCCCGCTCGTGGGCTGGCCTTGGGATTTTTAAGGCAATATGCGACTATTTATTATGAGGCCTTAATCATGATCTTTTTACAAGAATGGCAATACTTATATATTGGTTTCAATTGTAATGATATTGGTTTCTATACTTTTCCTCCTTGGCTCTGTTACTTATAGGATCAAATCGCAAAAAACAAGAAGGCCTCTTACAATTATATTTAAGTTATGTCTTTAACATAGTTTCTCTAAAGACTAGCCAATCCAAAGTTGGAAGTATTATGTATTTTTTGTTCTTTTAATAGGTTTTGGCTGCTTCAGGATAATATAATGCCGTTTTGATAAAGACTCGAAAATAGATCATGATTCAAGAAAAAACATTAAACATATTAAGGATAACAACAAGCAAATTGATGAACATTCTCTAAAGGAAAAGGAGGTCAAAGCAAAGCCAATCATCACTAAGCGGACAATTGAATACATGCAAAATTTCTGCTCCATGTAATTGACATGAATATTAAAATTATGTTTCATCATAGCACGTGCACGGCTTCACCCACACTAAAGAAGCGAACACCACAAATGTTTCAACACTTAAAAACACATGAAAAGTGCTAAACAAAACCTAGAATTCTTTATTCCAAACTACTTCAAAACCCATATGTTTTTCTTCATCTTACCTCAAACTTATTTAAATTAGGCCTTTCAGAACCCAAATAGCAAAAATCCGCTCAATTATACCCATTAAATGATGTTTTAGTACAGATAGGAAGAAACTCAACAAGACTGAATTTCTGGTGGGGGAAGATTCTACAAAATTCGACTTGTCGAAACAGAAGATTTCTTTATAGGTGTTGCAGGAGTTGTAGCTTATGTTCTTAATGTGGCATGAATTGATAGCTCCGCAGGATTTGGTAAACCATTCGTTGACGCTGTTTCGAGCATTTCCAAGAGCCCCGAGGTTTGAATTTAGACACTTTTTTGTTTAGATCGGTTCAACTTATGTTGATTAGTATGAAGAATGATAAATTTGCTTACGGGTTTTAGACGTTATGCTTACTCTACAGTTTTTTTTTTTTTTGCTATAAGGCCCCTTGGAATTTGAGGCCCAAGACAAGAAAACCCATTATGCTTACTCTACAATTTTGTTTTGTTTTTTGGTTTTTTTTTTATTTTGCTATAAGGCCCCTTGAAATTTGAGGCCCAAGGCAAGGTCGGCCTTGCCCTTATCGCTGCCTCTACAAATATAAGAGGAAATTAGACTCAGTACTCTGAAATGGGAATAAATCACAATAATACACTTAAAATATCAAACCTTTAATGACAGTAACTAATACGCCTTAAAAAATTCCAAAACCGCCATACTAATTACAGAGAGATTACAGAGAACAGTAGAAACTTCGAACATGTCAGTTTGGCAAAGTGAAATCCTAATCACATACCATGCAAAGAAACCTTTAACCCACGGAAGAAGATGTTGGAATTAGTTAATTATTTTGGGTCATTAAATATGAAATTTAATGATGCGGGCCATTGCAATTAATTTGAGTGAATTTGAAAAGTTTACAATATAGGCATATAAGTTGATAAGCCCATTTTAAGTATCTTATATATGGAAATGAATCCCATATTGAAAGTTTACAAGAAAAAAAGACTTGTTCATATAATGGGAAGTGTGAATAAGTTATAATTTAATAAGTGACCTACAATTTGGCTAACTTTAGCTAGCTAAAGGCTAGCAAACTAGCTACCACTAGAGTGGTGCTTCACATAACTCGCGTTGCGCCTTGGCCCCAGCCCGGATCTCGATCCCGGCCCGCACACGTCGCACAATTTACATTGGGTGCTCTAGAGACATACTTTTCACTTGGAGACTCGATAGTTGGCATCATAGGTGGTACACACGTAACAAGTTGCATCACTTCGTCCTGCGTGGCAGTTGGTTTAGTTGGATATACGCATGACATTTGCATGGCTGGTGACGTCCAGAAATTGGTGAATATGCATGATGAACGAACACTACACTTCATGGTTTAATCTGAATCGTCAGATCATGAAATAATGCAATTCAATGGTTGAGACAAATCAGACCAAGTGGTGCACTCATTCAATGAGCATTTCAATCTCTATAAATAGAGACCTCCATATTCGGTTTTATACACCAAATCAATTAAATTCTATTG